>JAJIBD010037743.1:0-16389 GCA_021461705.1 Cryptotis parvus
TGATAGGATAGGACACACAGAAACACAGATAACGGTGTGCTTTGTGGATTGTTGTTTTGGTTCGCTGGGACTTTGATCACACCCAGCAGTGCTCAGGGGCTGTGCCTTGCATGGCACTCTGGGCCCTCCTGAAGACTCTCAGGAACCTATGCCTGGGACTGCACGCCAGCCCCGGCATGAAAGGTGTATATTCTAGCCCTAAATGTGCTTCCCCCAGAAAATTGTATCTATGTAATGCCATATATACTTTGAGTCATCTTTTTAAATTATACCATATCAAGAAACAGGTTTTAGATACCTCAAAAGTAAATTTTTTCTCAAATCATTTAAAAATGACGTTTGAGGCCGGAGAAATATTACTGTAGGTGGGGTGCTTAGCTTTGTACATGGTTGATTGCTTAGTCCCAGAACACCATATGGTCCCCTAAGTCCGGCCAGGACTGATCCTCTAGCAGAGCCAGGAGTAAGCTCCTGAGCACAGCTGCGGTGGGACCTAAAAAATAAACAAATAAAAAAAACCCATAAAGTGACTCTGGGTTGGGCTGGAGCCACTGCACAGGAACAAGGTTGAATCCTGACAGCACCAGGTCATTCCTGAACACGGAGCCAGAAATAGCTGGCACACTCAGGACGGCCTCAAACCATCATTAAATTCAATTAAAAGAAAAAAAATAAACAATGGCTTCTTTCTTGGCTGTAGATGTTCACAACGGATGCACAGGCTTTGCAGGTTGAACCCCGGGTTGATCCTCAACACTACATAATCCCCAAAGTCTGCAGAAGAGGGACTCCTTGAGTATGGTGATAAGCTGCCTCAAAACAAAACAAAACCCCAAATGATTTTTCTTTCTTTTTTTTTTTGCTTTTGGGTCACACCCGCAATGCTCAGGGTTTCTCCTGGCTCTGCACTCAGTGAATAACTCCTGGCGGTGCTCAGGGGACCATATGGGATGCTGGGGATCGAACCTTAGGTAGCCGTGGGATAACGGTTGGGCGGTAAGGCAAACAGCCCTACCTGGCTGGGCCATTCTCCTGCCCCCTGATGATTTTTTTTTTGCAAAAATGATTTTTCTTGAGGGACACACTAGGCGGTGCTCAGGGCTCACCCCTGGTTCTGTGCTCAGGGATCACACTTGGGCCGTGGCTCATGGGACCATCTTATGCTGTATCAAACCTGAGTCTGCTCCAGTAAGGCAAACGCCTCTAGCTTCACTGTCTCTCCAGCCCCTACTCCATATAGCAAAAGTCAGCGTGTTCTGTGGTTCTTGTAGAAAGGTGACGTCACTAAGCATATTTCCACATCATCCTCGGTCCCTTTCACAACTGGGGCGTGATTCTAACTTCAAGCCAGGCAGTTCTTTCTCAGAAAGGTCCTTGGTGGCTTCTCCTCTGCCTGACTCGTGGCCTTTCCTCGGCTCCCTTCCGGAGAATCAGCACCTCCCCAGCTCATGCACACCCCAGCTCTGCTGAGAACCCAGCACCCACCTCAGCAGCTGCCTGAACGCCGAAACAGAAATCCTGTGGGAACGCAGAGCCCGTCCTCGCAGCTTCCCCCGCTCACTCCCGCCTCACCGACACCGAGCCCAGACTGCAGTTTCTGCCGCCTCCTGGGAGCCACCATGGTCCGGATTTCAAAGTCCAGCTTGGGGCCTGGGTCCTCGCCCTGCTGGGCTGGGGCTGCTCCTGTGCCACCATGGTCCTACCGCAGTGGAAGACGCCTCAATCTGGAACTCAACGAAATGGAGAGACGTGGATCCTGGGGCTGTGGAGTCTGCGTGGAGCAGGAGGAAGTCGGCAGCGCGTGCAAGGCCTTTCTCGAGTCCTCTTGTCCATGCCCCCCCTGGAGCTCCAGGTAGCCCGGATCCTCATGGTAGCGCCCAGGGGCTGGGACTTTGGGGCTTCTGCCTCTGGGCCTGGGGTCTGATTGCTCCCAGTTCCACAGGCTCCCCTTGTAGCAGGGCGGCTCGCCTCTCCTAGCACTCTAGAGGCTCTCGGCTTCCGGCCACTACTCTCTTCCCAGTCTCCTGGGTGGCCCACGCCACAGTCCAAGACTTCTGGGATGACCGCATCCCGGAAATTGTGCCTCGGTGGGAATTCGAGACGTGACTTTTCCTTAGGCTGGGCAGCCGGGCTCTTCCTGGCCATTGGGGGTTACTCTCATCTTCCTCAACCTGCCTGGGGAGAAAAAGATGCCTCCTCACCGCCGGATGGTTCTGACAGACTCCACCCTCCTGGGCGCCTCGTGGACGGCACTCTGCTTCCTTCAAAGCACACCGTGATTCTAGGAACCAGCTCATTCTAGGAACGGCTTCTGCCAATTCTAGAATAAAGGAGGCCAGCAAAATCCTTCATTTAGTTAGCCTTCATCATGCTTTTCTTGATTTGCCGTGTGTGTGTGTGTGTGTGTGTGTGTGTGTGTGTGTGTGTGTGTGTGTGTGTGTGTGTGTGTATGGTGGGGGTCATAGTGATGTTATTTCAGAATGGGAGATCAAGGCAGTTTGAAACGAAGTTATTTTGGGTGGGATTTGGCCTAGAATGGCATGTAGGACCAGGCAATCTCCCCATCTATTTTTAGCCTGTAGCATACAATTTGAAAGAGTTTCACAAGGTCTTTGCTGTTTCTGGAGTCTCTTGTCAGTTTCTTTCCATGAAGAGTGTAACTAAGTTCTGTCTCCCCCAGTATGCAGGTAAAACTAGAGAGCAGAGGCCAGAGATAGTGCAGTGGGCACACAGCTGACCCAGGACATCATTCAGTCCTGGCACCATGTATGGTCCTTGAGCCTCCAGGAGTGATTGTTGAAGGCAGAGTCAAGAGTAACTCACCTCCAGTGTGCCTCAAAACCAAAGAAAAAGAAACAGTGAGCCTGAGTGATGCTTAGGGGCGAGTGGGATGGTAGGGGATCATCTGCCACTTTTTGGTGCTTAAAGTAGGAAATCGCAGGCAAGCCAGGACCAAGCAGTTACTGAGGCTGTGCCCCCAAACTGCTCAATAGGAAAGAAGTATCAGTCCCTTTGCTTGTCCCTGCCCTGGAAAGTCCTTCTAATCCACCACTCCCAGGTCTGCAGGACTCAAAGGTGCTTCCTGCTTCCCCACCGGTCACACCACACTCACGTCCCTACTCGCCGCCACCACCGCCACTCGCCTCCTGGGAAGGTAGGAGAAGAGCGATCAACCCCCTTTGACGATTCCTCGAGCACAATGGCCCTGTGAGCCCAATCATGTCCCTCTCCTACAGGCTCAGTGGCACATCGGGATTGCTTGTACTTGGCTAGCCTAGCTCAGCCCCACGCAAACACTCCTTTGTCTCTCCATAAAAGAGCTTGGCATGGCCTCTCGGCATTCGAGATAGATGCTGTCCCAGTGAAACACCCCACGCCATACCAATACAAGAATAAACAACTTAGGCCCATATAGCTCAGGCTAATTCTTCCTTAGAATGGCAACGGTTTTATTTAGGAATGAGTCGAGGCTGACGTGCAACTTCATTTCCACCTTCTGGCTCTATTGTCTAGGAATCCATCTCGCCAGAAATCTCCTTCCCTGTTCCTCTGTGTTGTTTTGTTTATATATATATATTTAAGTCCAAATCACTCTTAGGTAAATAAGTTCATTATAAGGAGCCGTTTACATCAGTTTTAGCCTGTGTTTGGTTCCAGCCCGGGCTTTATCAACTCCCTCTCTTCTCTATAAAATTCAGTGCCTTTTTAGATCAAGTTTCCATCGGGGTGAGAGACTCAACATTAAGTTCTCCTCCTACACACTCCTCCCACTGTATTTAAGCAAGTGACAAGTTTATCATTTTGTGTTTGATTGTGTTTTCATCCATTTTTTTAATGTTCATGGAACACTTACCATGTGTCAGGTACAGTTCTAAGAACTAAGAATAAGATGACAACATTTGGAGACTGAGAAGTGACCAGGCTGGAACCCAGTGAAGGAGTTTTTCAAGGATGCATGAGGGAGACTCGACCATAGCACCACGTGGTCCTCAGGGGCTGCATGGAGATCTCCCAAGCACAGAGCTGGAAGCAGCTAGAAGCACAGCGGGATGTGATCCCCTAAACAAAACAAAATTCCCTAGGCTGGAGCGATAATACAGCAAGTAGGTATTTTGCCTTGGTAACACAGTCCACCCGGTTCGGATCCCCTGCATCCCATATGGTCCCTGAGCCCCTCCAGGAGTAATTCCCAGTACAGAGCCAGGAGTGAACTCCCTGAGCATTGCTGGTATGACCTGTGCTGAAAATCACTCGATGGGGCGAAAAGCAAAGTTGGAAGTGCGTTTTTTACATGAAAACCTATTAGTACTTTTAATGAACAGTGCAGAATGCAGGGGAGAAGGGAAGGTGTGTGCCACGGAGGCAGGCAAGTGATTGGGTGGAAGGGAAGAAACTAGGGACACTGGGTGGAGGGAACTGGATGCAATGGCTGGGTATTGAATATTGTATGCCTGAAAACCACCCAGAATAATGGTATAATTCATGAGACTAATTCAAAGGGGGAAAAAGATAATCTCATCCCTGCCCTCATGCATAAAAATAAGAACATGCTGTGAAATCACACACAAATAAGTGGAAATTATACTCAACACACTGCAGGACTCAAGAAGAACATGCTTGGAGGAACTAAGCTAAGTCAGGAGCTAGTGGACAGTCATGTATCCTCCGGAAGAGGAAAATCAGAAGTCTATGAGTGGATTTTTAATTTAGATGGGGAGAGGAAAACGGTAAGGTGAGATGTATATGGAGGCGGAGGAGCCAGGTCTTTTGGGAAGCAACACCTGAAGTGCCACGGTCACTCCTGATGATGCTCAGGGCTTACCCCCGACTGTACTCAGGAGTCACGGCAGTGTTTTAACCAGTGGGACTCTCGTTGAACTAGTCAGCTGCATGAAAGGCAAGTGCTCTTTCCTCATCGTACCATCGCCTGGCCCCTTTCTTGGGAGCTTTTTATCTATCTTTAAGTTTTTTGTTTTATTTTCCAGGTTGGGAGAGGAGACATTTGTTTTGCTAGTGAGTAAACATCACACAGAACATTGAGTCAACACGCCGTTGAGTACCTGGCTAGGACCTAAACCCTAGGTTTTTAAGTCAGGTGTCTTTTCTTTACCCCATCTTCGTCATTTCATTGGGTTGTGACACTGGAGAAAAATCCCCCAACACCAAAGCAGAGGGAAAACACAAAAAGCCCTAAGCATGAAATCTTGACCTTGTGTTTTTGTTTCGGGATCTAAACAGGGTCTTTTGTGGCCAGCTGGGACACCTGTGCCGCTGGTGGCACGAGTCCGTATTATAAGCCCATGCCTGCCGATCAGCTTGGTCCTCCGTCACTATTGGATTATGCCTTCCTTTGGCAAAAGACATGAAATAACCGCAGATTCAAGTACTGCCCTTCGAATCCTGCTTAGAAGGAACTAAGGGTCTTTTTACCTGAAGAATACAGGCCAAGACACCTGACTTGAGGGAGGTTGGCCTGGTTTCACCTCTTTGAGCACTCCAGGAGCAACTTTTCTGCCATTGTAGAGCACAGAAGCAACCCCAGAGAGTGCAGGTGTTCCCCAAACCCCAAAACTGGGGAGGCCTGAAAGACAACAGCAGGTAGGGTATTTGCCTGGGCATGAGGTCGACCTGAGTATGGTTCCCGATACCACATATGGTCCTCTCAGCACTACTAGAACGACTCCTGAGCGCAGAGCCAAGAGCACACCTTGAGCACTGCCAGATATAGCCCCAAACAAAACGAAATCAAAACCACAAGTACTGAACCACGCCAGCCTCACCTAAGGTGGTAGGCACAACCGACCTTACTCTTATCACTGCAGCCCAAGACAAGCACCTTCAACAGCTCCCTCCATATTATTCCTCACCCCAACCCCAAGTTTAATGCCCACTAGAGACCCCTGGGCATCACTGGGCAGTCAAGAAGGCCCCCAAAAGACCACCAGGGTGACCCCGACTCCACAGCCCCGCGCCTGCACTCACATTGAGCCAGGAGTCGAGAATGATCAGGAGGATCCTCCTGCTTGGATTGTGCATCCTTAGTTCAGCCCCAGCCCTGCTCCAAACAGAGTGACGGAGGAATGGGACTGCTGACGGATTCCTGAATTGAGCGTATCTTCCTCAGAAAGGAACCTATTCTAGTTTTAGTTTCTGCTTTTGGTGATACACCTGGCAATGCTCAAGGATTACGCCTGGCTCTGCACTCAGGAATTACCTTAAGGTGCTCAGGGACCATATTGGATGCCGGGAGCAAATCCGGGCTGGCTGCAAGTAAGTGGG
Source organism: Cryptotis parvus (assembly GCA_021461705.1). NCBI lineage: Eukaryota > Metazoa > Chordata > Mammalia > Eulipotyphla > Soricidae > Cryptotis > Cryptotis parvus. The sequence continues at coordinate 6,280 of JAJIBD010037743.1, forward strand.
TGTGCAAGGTACGCTCTCTCTCATGCGCGATCGCTTCTCCGCCCAAGAATTCGCCACTGGAGCAAGCTGGAGGAAAAAAGATGTTCTGCATCCAAACTGATTTTTTCATACCCACTTGATGGGAAATACAACAATTTAAAATACGCGCTCGGAGCGATAGCCCAGCGGGTAAGGGGGTTTGTTTTGCACGCAGCCGCCCATGTCCGCCCGGTTCGATCCCCGCATCCCATATGGTCCCCCGAGCACCGCCAGGAGTACCCCTGAGTGCAGAGCCAGGAGTAACCCCCTGAGCATTGCCGGTGTGACCTAAAAGCAAAAAAAAAAAAAGACTAATTGGGGTCGGAGTGATATACGTCAGCAGGTAGGTGTTTACCTTGAATGAGAGGCTAACCTGGGTTTATCTCAGGCAACCCATATGGACCAAATTCCTTGAGTACAGGCAGGAGAATTCTGAGTGCTGAGTCAGCAGTCACACACTGTTTTTAGGGTGTCACACACCACCGGTGACACAAAAGCCGACCAAAATCAAAAACAATAGGATTCACTAAATCTTGGCTTCCAGTCTTCCATATTGATGTGTGATCAATTCATCTAGCACAGAAAAGTTCTGGAATGGTCACACAAGGAGGACTGCACTGTCATGAGCTTTGCGATCAGAAGAGGCAAGAGCCTCCTCACCCTGAGTACTCCCTGCCTGGGACGCCTTCCCAGGAGCCTAAAGTGTGCTGAGGAAGGAAGTCAGGAGCACCTGTTCAGAGAACTGTGGAAGCCCTGTGCCTAGCCAGAAAATCCCAGCCACTCCTGGGAGAAATGTGAGGCTTGCTAGAGTTCTTGGAAAGGAATGCCCTATTCATTACTAGACTTTCTGTCTTTAGCAGGAACAATCAAGGCACCTTAGAGAGGGACCAGGTCTCTGGCCCCTCTCTGTCACCAGAGCAGTCTAGTTATTCGTGCTAAACAGCTCAGGACACAACAGAAGTCCAAGTGAGAGGCGTGATAGAAAACAGCAGGCAGTGTGCTTTACCCAGGAACACATTTGGGTCTGATTCCCCAGCACCCTGTATGGTTCCTGAGCCCCACCAATAAAAGTGATCTGGGAGAACTGCTGGGTGTGGTCCCCAAACCAAAAGAGCTGAGAGGTCATCTTAAAGAGCCAACAACTATCACACAACGCAGCAATTAAGCAAGGGGACGCTATGGACATGCTCCTTCAAATATGTCTTAAAATAAAGGCCAGAAGATGGCTCAAAGGGACTGGGGCACAAGCTGTGTGTGAGGAAGGTCTAGGTTTGATGCCCAGCAGCTATTATTCGTCTCCCAAGGACTAAACCACCGACCCCAGCAACAACTCTTCACCAGTGTGGCTCTAAAGAAATCTCTTTAAAGGGTCAGAGATAGTAGTGGAAAAGGCATTTGCCTTGGTACACATCTCTCATCCAGGTTTGATCCCCAGTATCTAATATTATTCCCTAAATTCCACTAGGAGTGACACTTAAGCACAGAGCCAGGAATAAGTTTCTGAGCATTGGTGGTTGTAGCCCAACTCACCCCATACACAGACTTTTTTTTTTTTGCTTTTTTAGGTCACACTCCGCGATGCTCAGGGGTTACTCCTGGCTCTGCACTCAGGAATTACTTCCTGGCGTGTGCTCGGGACCATATGGGATGCCGGGATTGAACCCAGGCCGGCATGGCCGGCCGTGTCAAGGTAAATGCTCCTACCCGCTGGGCTATCGCTTCCTGGCCCTCCATACACAAAACTTTTGTAGAATTTTTTATCCAGTTCCACCTGACTTGTCATGTATGGTTTTTCGGTCACATCCAAGGATGCCTTGTGTTACTCCTGGCTCTGCACTCGTGATTTACTCCAGGTGATTGACGACCATATAGGATGCTGGGTCAGCCACATGCAAGGCAAATGCCCCCACCTGCTGCAATTGATCCCGCCACGCCAGTATCTGGGTCTATTGCTCAGTGATAAAAATGAAGTGAAATTGTTTTGATTTGGAAGACACTACGAGCTCCAGAGACCACTTTTGAAGTGCTTGAGGTGCCAGGTATTAAATCTAGTTGGTTGCAAGCAAGGCAAGGGCGCTACCTGCTATACTATATCTCCAGCTCCAAGTGAATTTCTTAAAAGATTTTGGAAAAACTAATAAATATAATGAACCAAGATTCAACCCATAGTTCAACTTTAATGCATTCATGGAAATTAAAGGAAAGGCTAATTATATAGAAAAAGAATACACTTTTTCCATATTGCCATCAAAACTTTATGCCAGAAATATAAGCACCAGATGCACTTGGAAACATGAAGCCTATAAACTATCATCAAAGAGCTTCTACAGACTTTGCACAGCATAGAATTAATGCTGATGAAAAGGTGCTCTCTCGTAGGTGTATCTTTGGAGGAGTTCTCAGCTGACTGTCCATCAGAAGCATAGGTATGATTGCAGGACGGAAGAGTCAGGGGATCTGGCCTTAATCCCTACCTGTGCCTGTCAGCATCTGCAGCCGCGGGGTGGCCTTGGCAGCTGTGCTTTCTAAGCTGACACAGCATTTGTTTGGGGCTCACACCTGGAGGTGCTCTCTTAGGCAACTCCCAGCCCAAGTCTGAGTATTGCCCGGGCACCGGGCGCAGGAACCAATGAGTGCTATGAGAAATCTGAAAGGCCCCTACATGCAAATCAAGTGCCCCAGTTTGGAGCTATCCTGGTCCCCATGATAAGTTTTTGGTTTTGTTTTTGGAAACAAATTAAACACCATTGCTAAAGCTTTAGAATTTAAAAGACAGGGAGAAAAAATTATAAAAAAAAAAAAAAAAAGCAGGCTGAGAGAGTCAAGTGGGTTGGAGCTTTTTCCTTGTAATACGGCTCCACTGGGTCCAATCCCTGACACCACTAAGGAGTGCGGGATTCCTGAGAGCAAATGTCAGAGTAAGCCATAAGCACTATCAGATGCAAGCATTCCAACCCAACCCCACATACAAATATATAAGGGGTGGGGACAAAATTCCAAAAGATTAACAGCTCCCTGGGAATTTAACCAAAAAGAAAAGTCACATAGTACCACAAAAGGGGAGACAGGAATAGCCTATAATCTCAAGGGCTGGAGGAAGAGCTCAACAGAATGGTGCACATGCAGTGTGTGCAGGTTGCCTGGTACCACGCGTCTGATCCCAGTGTACTCCCCCCATGGTCTCAAGCACTGAGTTCGAGAAGCCCTGAGCATGGCCAGGTGTTTCTTCCCAAATATATATTATTATATACATTTATCCAATATATGTTAAAACGTAAATGCCTCCATTTCTGATATTTTTTCAAAACTGACAACAGGATAGGGTTCAGCAGTAGAGTGGTAGGCTCACGCCTTGCACCTGGCCAAATCTGGGTTCGAGCCTCAGCAGCCCCTTTCGTCCCAAGCCTGCCAGGAATGATCCCCGAACAGGAATGAGCCTGAGTACCACAAGAAAGTGGCTCTCAAAACCAATTCTTTATGCTGCTGGTTTTTTGTATGAAAGGAAATTAAAAGGCCAAGCCTTCTCACAAATAGTCAAAATCTTGCACAGGTTGGAACATGCACAGCGCATAAAAGGCCTGGGCTCAGATCTGACGACGGCGCCCGAGAACCTCCAGGAAACTTCCTGGGCACTGCAAGTGTAGCCCCACTAAAACATGACACACAAAAAATCCTTATCTATTTTTAAATATATTTAACATACACATGTAGCTCAAGAAAGCTCATCCTACACGCTGAAAGCAAAACAAATACTTTTATTGCACATTTATAAAATCTGCATAGTTATATAGAAGCGTTTTCCCTCACATTACTCTCCCTCAAGAATCAGAAAACTTGATTAAAACACAATACCCAATCTGAACTTTTGTACAAATGGTAAATGGATTCATTTCTACATATACATATATATATATATATATTTTTTTTACATCCACACCCCTTTTTTCAAGGCAAAAACACAATGTGGACAGGACATCAAAAACGCTATTGGGGCCAGCAACAGCCTCTTGACATCGCTTTGATGATCTGGGGATGCTGGAAGAAGCTTACCTAAATGGTTAACAAAATGTTCAAAGTTAGTCAAGTTTCACGTACGTTAGTTCCTAATATAATAATAGCTTCCTTCCTTCAGCCAGGACTGGGTATGAGGTTCTGGTTATTTAAAAACATCAAATAAGAGGGGAGAAAAGGGTAGAGACCGCTTGCTGGCGGCAACTGGTCAGCAGCACGCCCACGGTCTGAGTAAGGCAGCGGTGGTTAGCACCTCGCACATGGGCACATCCTGTCAGCTCCTGCTGATTTCGCAGGAGCTTCTCGCCTCCTTTCCCTTGCTCCTCGCCAGCCAGGTAGACAGTGTCCTCTCCCGTAACTTGGAGCTTTCCACCTGGCCGGTTCTGATGAATTGCTTCCCTGCAGTCAGAAACAGTGATGCTGGAGGGAGGATCTGGAAAAATGTCAAGAGGTGTGGGAGAGCCTGCGCTTGTGTAGGTGTCAGAGGCCTTTCTGGCCTTTGACTGCACCTACTATTAGTTGGTTCTCGCCTCTTCTAGTGGCTTCAATCAAACGGCTTGTATGGGATTCTGAGCTGAAAAGCTTTGAGTCTATATAAACAATCTTTCACACAGTATGGGGGGCTGGATAGGAATCTCACTTTTCCAACCACCTCTTTCCCATGTTCACACTCTGTCAACAGATTCTGGGCAACAGGCAGGCTAATTACAGACCAGACACAGCTCCCCAAGAGGCAGGGGCTTACTTCACTGTCACAGCTGAGACCCCCTGAATGGACTCCATGACGGCAGCAAATCGACTACAAAAGGTCGAGGGGAATTGGGTCGAATCGTTGGAGGCTCCTTCAAGACAATGATTTCTGTGGAAGGATCTAGGAAGCCTGGGCAGAAACTCCCCTAAGCACAGCTGCAGATTTTCTGTGGACGGAAAAATGACTGTTACACACACAGGTATATGGATCCGAGTAAAAGTCTGCATATGAGGTAATCTTCCACATTGAAAGCATTGCCTGCCGGGTGCGGACCCAAAGAGAAAAAAAAAAAGAGTAACTCGAGAAAGAAGTGGGTTGGGGTGACAGCCGTAAGGGTGGAAAGCATGCGGGCATGTTCAAGGAACTGCATGCGATTGCCACGCAGCCCCCTGCAGCACTCCTATATGGTAGAGAGATCACTGGGGCTCCACAAGCACTCCAGGGAGGGTACGCCGCCAAATGCAAATGATAGGGGCAGTAGATATGAGACTTGTACCATAGACACAATCAAGTGCTACTTTCTTTTTTTTTTTTTTTTTGCTTTTGGGTCACACACGGCAATGCTCAGGGTTACTCCTGGCTCTGCACTCCAGGAATTACTCCTGGCGGTGCTCGAGACCATATGGATGCCGGGATCGAACCCGGGCCGGCATAGGCTGGCCACGGCAAGGCAAACGCTCCGCTGGGCTATCGCCCGCCCCACAAGTGCTACTTGGCGATTATGATGTCCCAGTGTGCAATAGGGGCACCGCAAAGTTCTATGTCACAACGGGCTCCAGTAGCTAATGGAAAATATTAAGGAAATCTGTAGTTATTAATTAACTCTTCCACAAATTTTATAGTTTAGAAGCGCAATGTGCCAACAGCTATCCTTACTCTCACCAAGCTGCAGGGAACCCTAAATTAACATACACCAATTTTCAGTGACACCAAATGCACTAGAAAAGAGCTGCGTTTTATCTCCTAAAGGTGTTGTGGACAAGGAGAGACGTCCCACATTTTGTCAGTCTGGGCATGCTTGATAACATGATCGACTGCAAACTGCCAAGTCATAAGAAAACTCACCGGCAACATCGGACAATCAGGCTACAAAACTGAGACTTTTGGGAGGTAGTACATGGAGGGCATTTGCCTTTGCATCTGAATCCGTACCTGGGCCCCTGCATCCCATATGAGTGCAGCCCCCTGAGCACCGTGGGAGGAGGATTCCTGAGTGCAGAGCCAAGATCAACCCCTTAAGCATCACCGGTATCACTCAAAATTCCTACAAACAAAAATAAAACCAACAGCCCCAAACCAAAATGTTGGAGGTGCTGGAAGGTCATGCAGGCTGGGATTCGACAGAGGCTTGCACGGCATACCTAGTGATCTTAGCTTTCTTTGCTGGGTCACAACTACAGCAATGCTCTCACAGGACCATATAGGATGCCAGGGATTGAACCCGAAGTTGGTCACATGCAAGGCAAGTGCTTACCTGCCATACTATCACTCCTGGCCCTACACAGTGTCTTTCAATGGATGTTTTAGGGACACACCGGGTGGTACCTACAAGCCATTCTTGAAGCCACACAAAGCCAGTAATCAAATCCAGCCCTCTTCATGCAAAACATTGTTTTTTTTTTTAATCATACCTGGTAAAAGCTCAAGGCTTACTTCCTGGACTCAGAAAGCTCAGGGGATCACTCCTGGCATGGTCCCAGGGCCCATGTCATGCCAGAGATCAAATATGGATCAGAGGGGCCGGAGCGATAGCCCAGTGGGTAGGGGTGTTTGCCTTTGTTCGGGCGTCGCCCAGCCGCCTGTCTGATCCTCGCATCCCATATGGTCCCCTCGAGCACCGCCAGGAGTGATTCCTGAGTGGTAGCCAGGAGATACCCTGAGCATTGCCGTGGTGTGACCCAAAAAGCAAAAAGGGCATCAGAGGCATGTGGAGACACGGCTAGACCTGTTATAGTAGGGGCTGGAGCGATAGCCCAGCTGGTGTGGGCGTTTGCCTTGCACGCTGGGCTGGCCTGTGCCGGTTGTCTGATCCCCGGCATCCCATATGGTCCCTCGAAAACCGGGCCAGGAGTAATTCCCTGCATAGCCAGGAGTAACTCCTGAGCATCGCGGTGTGGACTCCAAAAAGCAAAAAAAAAAAAAAAAAAGAACTTGCTATAGCATCTCTCCAACCCCTGAACCCCTGAAATATTTTTTTTACTTTTTGGGTCACACCCGGCGATGTCTAGTTACTCCTGGCTCTTCACCAGAATTACTCCCTGGGCAGTGCCTGGGAGGACCATATGGGATGCCGGAGATCGAACCTGGGTCAGCTGCATGCAAGGCAACCATTTACCCACTGCAGTGCTAGTCGCCTCCAGTCTCAATTTTGAAATTTTATTTTTAGTTAAGAAACCAGGATGTTGGTAGCTGAAACAAGTGTGGACAGCAGTAATGTCCGCCCCCCACCCCTATCCGAAGTGGTAATGGGAGGCTGAGTGAGAGGATCAGGCCCCATCCCCGCCTCGCTTAGTGAAGAGCGTAGTTCATGAACACGCTACACAAGCACGGTACCAACAGGCGCCTTTATAAAACTGACAGCCGGCACTGCTGTGTGCCAACAGAGCAATTTCTACAAGTCCTTTATCTCTGGAATGATTCATATAAGTGCCAGCAATGACAGACCTGCAATATTCTGCCCCAGATAAGAGCAATTCAGGGTTCATGATCTCAATGGCGCCCAGGTCGCCCTTGGAGATGTCGCATTAATGATGAGGTGAATGCAGGATGATCAGCTCATTCATCACGCTGATGCCCTTTCGTGACAGAATGCTCATCATTCGCTTCAAAGAGAGACGCCGCTTAGCATTCAGCTCCTTCCAGAGAAAGGCAAAAGTCACCAGAGAACAAGTGGACTGGTAGGAGTATAAACAAGTGGACGCCCCTGCCCACTGGGACTGGGGAAAGCCACCTGGGTGTGACTCACAAAACTAAAACCAACGAGGGACCAGAGAGATCGGACAGATGAAGTCACTTCTGCTCTGCATGCTGCCGAGACTCGTTCCATCCCCGACACCCCACTGGTCGCAACTCCTGGGTCAGGCATCATTCCCGAGCCAGAGCCAGGAGGAGGCCCCGGCACTGCTGGATGTGCCCCGAACTAACCCTAAAAAGGTTACACAGGGTACAGGAAAAGGAAGGAATGCTTCTGGTCTTCGCTTATGGAGAAAGTAAGGGAACGGCTGGGATTCAAACGAGAGAATCTGCTTGAATGTGGAATCTGTACTTTTGCTGGTTTGGGGACCACACCCAGCTGTGCCTAAATTATGTGGGCTTCCAGGATTAAACCTGAATCAGTCACATGCAAGCAAACCACCTGACCTGCTGTGGCTATAGCTTTCTAAGCTCCTGAATGTGAAATGACTCTTGAGAAAAACCTTAAAAAGTTGAAGGGAGACCCTTTTATTTTTGCTTGCAGTTTAACTGCCCTTTACTGTCCTATTAGCTACACCAGGTAGACGCAGAGAGCAAACTATATTTGTATCCACTGTGAGACTATCACAATGCTGGTCGCCTCCTCACCGCGCGGGAGAAACACGCCACTACCTCCTCTTCCAGCATCTTCTCCAGATCCTTCTCTCAGACCCTGCACTGGGCTGCCCACACTGCTGAGTCTGGAGAGCTGTCACCTACTGCCATCTTTTGTTTCATTTTAATTTTTTGGCTTTTGGGGCCATTACACTCTGCCATGTGTTCAGACCCATACTCCTGGCTTTGCTCTCAGAAATTACTCCTGGCGATGCTCAGGGGACCATATGGGATGCTGGGGATCAAACCTGGGTCACACGCGTTAAGGCCAACGCCTCCTGCTGTATTTATCTCACGGGTCCCACAGCAGTTTTACTGGTCGCTCTCCCTGTCGCTTTGTTTTTCTCCAGGGCAATGACACAACCTCGTAACAGAAATGCCGGTTTATGAATGGCACCAACCAAGAGGCAGACTTCCGGCGGTACAAGGCGATGATAGACTCCTTTGACGCCAAGGCTGGGGACCCTTCAAGCAGCGCTCGCTGTCTGGTAGGCATACACCAGGTAGGACAGCGCCTTGGTAAATTCGAGCAAATGGAAAAATAACACTCAGGCTGCCTTCGCCAGCACCCGGATGACAGCCTCAATTCCAGAGAATCGTCTATCGGCCACAGCTATGGAAGAGTGAAGGGCGACTACAGGAAAAGGAGGGAGGCAGTGCGGCGAGGGGAGATGGCAGCCAGGCTCAGCTCTTGCTTGTTTGGGGGCCAAACCCCAGCGATGCTCAGGGGTTACTCCTGGCTCTAGAACGCAATCACCCTTGGCTCTGTTTGGGGAACCGTATGATGCCAGGGATCGAATCCGGAGATAGCGGCTTGTGGCAAAACTTCCTCCCACCACACTCATTTGATTATTCTGGCCCTGCAGCTCATCAACAAGCTGGCCAAGAAAAGCTGGGCATGTCGCTTTTCATGTCAGGAAACGCCCTCCTTGCTCTTCATTCCCTCAGCCCATCCTTAAAGCAGAGGAGTTATTTTACTAAGGTCCAAATTAAACTCAAAAATTCTATTTTTTAAAAAAAAATTTACTCTTCATGTATTTCACACACCTGGTCATTATATGTCTTTCCTAATAAACCGCTATGTGCAGGAGGAAAAGCGAGACATGTAACCCTGGAGCAGCCGACACGCGGCACAGGGGATAAGGAACGCAGCCGCAGCTGGGTGCTAACGGTCCTGGCGACGCCAGCCACTGAGCACACCAAAAGGTCAACGCATTCTCTCCTTTCTGATACAGCTCCAGGCCGGTCAGGGAGATACACAGACACCTTTCAAACAAACTATAATCTTCAAAAGGCCACTTCAAAGGGAAACAGTCACAATTATTGACTACAAGAATAATAGGTTCTACTCACCATTGAATATACACAGAGAGACTCTATGATAAACTCTAAATATCTGCAGGGGCTAAAAATAATGTGTAAAAGAAGAGTGAGAGAGATGGCAGAGACAGAGAGAGAAATAATAGAGAGAGAAAGAGAGGAACGGGTACCTAAGCATTGAGGCAGCCCTCTGGGGGTGGGCGGTGGACGGGGGTCTGGGGTACACGAGGTGGACAAGTGACTGGTGGAGGGATGGGTGCTGGAATACTGTATTACTAAGAACCAATTATGAACACCTTTGTAATTGTATGTCTCACGGTGGTATAATAAAAAATTAAAAAAAAAAAAAAAAAAAGAAAGAAAAAGAGGCCGGAGCGATAGCCCAGCAGGTAGGGTATTTGCCTTGCACGTGGCCAGCTCTATGCCAGCCCGGGTCTCGATCC
>JAJIBD010037744.1:0-16614 GCA_021461705.1 Cryptotis parvus
GGACACACAGAAACACAGATAACGGTGCTTTGTGGATTGTTGTTTTGGTTCGGTTGACTTTGGATCACACCCAGCAGTGCTCAGGGGCTGTGCCTGGCATGGCACTCTGGGGGTCTCTCCTGGAAGACTCTCAGGGAACCATGCAGTGCCTGGGATTGCACGCCAGCCCCGGCATGAAAGGTGTATATTCTAGCCCTTAAATGTGCTTTCCTGTGAAAATTGTATCTATGTACGCTATATACTTTTGAGTCATCTTTTTTTTAAATTATACTATATCAAGAATGAGGTTTAGATACCTTAAAAGTAAATTTTTTTCAAATCATTTAAAATGATTGCCTTGAGGGGCCGGAGAAATATTACTGTAGGTGGGGTGCTTGCCTTGTACATGGTTGATTGGGTTTTAGTCCCAGAACACCATATGGTCCCCTAAGTCCGGCCAGGACTGATCCTCTAGCACAGAGCCAGGAGTAAGCTCTGAGCACAGCAAAGTGTGACCCAAAATAAACAATGTAAAAAACCCATAAAGTGACTGGGCTGGGCTGGAGCGTATAGTACAGGAATTAAGGTTGAATCCCTGACAGCACCAGGAGTCATTCCTGAACACGGAGCCAGAAATAGCTTTTCGGCACAATCGGCATGGCCTCAAACCATCATTAAATTAATTAAAAGAAAAATAAACAATGGCTTTCTTGGCTGGGGAGATGTCTCAATGGACGGCGCACAGGCTTTGCAGGCTGGAACCCCGGGTTGGATCCCCAACACTACATAATCCCCCAAAGTCTGCAGAAGAGTGACCCTTGAGTATGGTGATAAGTTGCCCCCAAAACAAAACAAAACCCCAAATGATTTTCTTTCTTTTTTCTTTTTTTTTTTTTTGCTTTTTGGGTCACACCCGGCAATGCTCAGGGGTTTCTCCTGGCTCTGCACTCAGGAATAACTCCTGGCGGTGCTCAGGGGACCATATGGGATGCTGGGGGATCGAACCCAGGCCGGCATGGGCCGGCTGCGTGCAAGGCAAACGCCCTACCCGCTGGGCTATCTCTCCCGCCCCCTGATGATTTTTTTTTTTTTTTTTGCAAAATGATTTTTCTTGAGGGACACACTAGGCGGTGCTCAGGGCTCACCCCTGGTTCTGTGCTCAGGGATCACACCTGGCCGTGCTCATGGGACCATCTATAGTGCTGGGAGTCAAACCTGAGTCTGCCCTGTGCAAGGCAAACGCCCTACGCCCTTCACTGTCTCTCCAGCCCCTCTACTCCATAGCAAAAAGTCACAAGTTCTGTGGCTCTGTAGAAAGGTGACGTCACTGCGACATTTCCACATCATCCTCGTCCTTTCACAACTGGGGCGTGATTCTAACTTCAAAGTCAGGCAGTTCTTTCTCAGAAAGGTCCTGGTGGCTTCTCCCTGCCTGACTCCGTGGCCTTCCCGGGCCCCCTCCGGAGAATCAGCACCTCCCCCAGCCTGCGCACACCCCAGCTCTGCTGAGAACCCAGCACCTGCCCCAGCAGCTGCCTGAACGCGGAAACAGGAATCCTGTGGGAACGCAGAGCCCGTCCCCCGCAGCTTCCTCCCGCCTCACTCCCGCCTCACCGGACACCGAGCCCAGACTGCAGCTCTTTCTGCCGCCTCCCTGGGAGCCACCATGGTCCGGATTTCCGGGGGCAAGTCCAGCTTGGGGGCCTGGTCCTCGCCCTGCTGGGCTGGGGCTGCTCCTGTGCCACCATGGTCCTACCGCAGTGGAAGACGCTCAATCTGGAACTCAACGAAATGGAGACGTGGATCCTGGGGCTGTGGGAGGTCTGCGTGGAGCAGGAGGAAGTCGGCAGCGTGTGCAAGGCCTTCGAGTCCTTCTTGTCCATGCCCCTGGAGCTCCAGGTAGCCCGGATCCTCATGGTAGCGGCCCAGGGGCTGGGACTCTTGGGGCTTCTGCTCTCTGGCCTGGGGTCTGACTGCTCCCAGTTCCACAGGCTCCCCTGGGTAGTGAAAAGGCGGCTCTGCCTCCTGGGGGCACTCTAGAGGCCTCGGCTTCCCGCCGCTACCCTCTTCCCAGTCTCCTGGGTGGCCCACGCCACAGTCCAAGACTTCTGGGATGACCGCATCCCGGAAATTGTGCCTCGGTGGGAATTCGGAGACGCACTTTTCCTGGGCTGGGCAGCCGGGCTCTTCCTGGCCATTGGGGGGGTTACTCCTCATCTTCTCAACCTGCCTGGGGAGAAAAGATGCCTCCTCACCGCGGATGGTTCTGACAGACCCACCCTCCTGCGCCCCGTGGACGACTTTCTGCTTCCTTCTGTGCACACCGTGACTTAGGAACCAGCTCATCTAGAACGGGCTTCTGCCAAGCAATCTCTAGAATAAAGGAGCCGTCAGCAAAATCCTTTCATTTAGTTAGCCTTCATCATGCTTTTCTGATTTGCCGTGTGTGTGTGTGTGTGTGTGTGTGTGTGTGTGTGTGTGTGTGTGTGTGTGTGTGTGTGTGTGATGGTGGGGGGTCATAGTGATGTTATTTCAGAATGGGAGATCAAGGCAGTTTGAAACGAAGTTATTTTGGGTGGGATTTGGCTCAGAATGGCATGTAGGACCAGGCAACTTCCCCATCTATTTTTAGCCTGTAGCATACAATTTGAAAGAGTTTCACAAGGTCTTTGCTGTTTCTGAGTCTCTTGTCAGTTTCTTTTCCATGAAGAGGTAACTAAGTTCTCTGTCTTCCCAGTATGCAGGTAAAAACTAGAGAGCAGAGGCCAGAGATAGTGCAGTGGGCACACAGCTGACCTGCGATCATTCAGTCCTGGCACCATGTATGGTCCCCTGAGCCCTCCAGGAGTGATTGTTGAAGGCAGAGTCAAGAGTAACCCCTGAGCACCTCCAGTGTGGCCCCAAAACCAAAGAAAGAAACAGTGAGCCTGAGTGATGCTTAGGGCGAGTGGATGGTAGGGGATCATCTGCCACTTTTGGTGCTTAAAGTAGGGAAATCGTAGGCAAGCCAGGACCAAGCAGTTACTGGAGTGGCTGTGCCCCAAACTGCTCATTGTGGAAAGAAGTATCAGTCCCTTTGCTTGTCTCCTGCCCTGAAAGTCCTTTTTCCTAACTCCACCACCCCAGGTCTGCAGGACCTCAAAGGTGCTTCCTGCTTCCCCACCGGTCACACCACACTCACGTCCCCACTCACCACCACCTGCCACTCGCTCCTGGGAAGGTGGAGAAGAGTCGCCATCAACCCCTTGGACGATTCCTCGAGCACAATGGCTCCCTGTGAGCCCAATCATGTCCCTCCTACAGGCTCAGTGGCACACGGGGATTGCTTGCACTTGGCTAGCTCAGCTCAGCCCCACGCAAACACTCCTTGTCTCTCCATAAAAGAGCTTGGCATGGCCCCGGCATCTCGAGATAGATGCTGTCCCAGCATGAAACACCCCACGCATACCAATACAAGAATAAACAACTTAGCCCATATAGCTCAGGCTAATTCCTTCCTTAGAATGGCAACGGTTTTGTTTTCTTAGGAAATGAGTCGAGGCTGACGCAACTTCATTTCCACCTTCTGGCTCAAATAGGGTTGTCTAGGAATCCATCTCGCCAGAAATCTCCTTCCCTGTTCCTCTGTGTTGTTTTGTTTATATATATATATTTAAGTCCAAATCACTCTTAGGTAAATAAGTTTCCGATTATAAGGAGCCGTTTACATCAGTTTTAGCCTGGTGTTTGGTTCCAAAGCCCGTTTTATCAACTCCCTCTTCTCTATAAAAATTCAGTGCTCTTTTTAGATCAAGTTTCCATCGGGGGTGAGACTCAAACATTAAGTTCTCCCTCCTACACACCCCTCCCACTGTATTTACAAGGGACAGCTTCATCATTTCGGTTTGATTGTGTTTTCATCCATTTAACAAATGTTCATGGAACACTTACCATGTGTCAGGCACAGTTCTAAGAACTAGGAATAAGATGACAACATTTGGAGACTGAGAAGTGACCAGGCTGGAACCCAGCAGGAAGGAGTTTTTCAAGGGATGCATGAGGGAGACTGGACCATAGCACCACGTGGTCCTCAGGGGCTGCATGGGAGATCTCCAAGCACAGAGCTGGAAGCAGCTAGAAGCACAGCTGGATGTGATCCCCAAAAAACAAAACAAAATTCTCTAGGGGCTGGAGCGATAATACAGCAAGTAGGGTATTTGCCTTGCACACAGTCCACCCGGGTTCGATCCCCGGCATCCCATATGGTCCCTTGAGCCCCTCCAGGAGTAATTCCTGAGTACAGAGCCAGGAGTAACCCCTGAGCATTGCTGGTATGACCCAAAAAAGAAAAAAATCACTTCGATGGGGGCGAGTGCTAAAAGTTGAAGTGCTTTACATGAAAACCTATTAGTACTTTAATGAACAGTGCAGAATGCAGGGGAGAAGGGAAGGTGTGTGCCACGGAGGCAGGCAAGGGATTGGGTGGAAGGGAAGAAACTAGGGACACTGGTGGAGGGAACTGGATGCAATGGCTGGCATTGGAATATTGTATGCCTGAAAAACCAATTGTGAATAATGGTATAATTCATGGAGACTAATTCAAAGGGGAAAAAAAAGATAATTCATCCCTGCCCCTCATGCATAAAAATAAGAACATGCTGTGAAATCACACAAATAAGTGGAAATTATACTCGTAACACACTGCAGGACTCAAGAAGAACATGCTTGAGGAACTAAGCTAAGTCAGGAGCTAGTGGACAGTCATGTATCCTCCGGAAGAGGAAAATCAGAAGCTAAGGAGTGGATTTCTATTCTAGATGGGGAGAGGAAAACGTGTAAGGTGAGATGTATATGGAAAGTAGGGAGGAGCCAGGTCTTTTTGGGAAGCAACACCTGAAGTGCCACGGGTCACTCCTGATGATGCTCAGGGCTTACCCCTGACTGTACTCAGGAGTCACTTCTGGCAGTGTTTGGGAGAACCAGTGGGACTCTGGGTTGAACCAGTCAGCTGCATGAAAGGCAAGTGCTCTTCTCACTGTACCATCGCTCTGGCCCCTTTCTTGGGAGCTTTTTATCTATCTTTAAAAGTTTTTTGTTTTATTTTCCAGGTTGGGAGAGGAGACATTTGTTTTGCTAGTGAGTAAACATACACAGAACATTGAGTCAACACGCCGTTGAGTACCTGGCTAGGACCTAAACCCTAGGTTTTTAAGTCAGGTGTCTTTCTTTACCCCATCTTCGTCATTTCATTGGGTTGTGACACTGAGAAAATCCCCCAACACCAAAAGCAGAGGGAAAACACAAAGCCCTAAGAAGGGAAATCTTGACCTTTGTGTTTTTGTTTCGATCTAAACAGGGTCTTTGTGGCCAGCTGGGACACCTGTGCCGGCTGGTGGCACGCAGTCCGTATCATAAGCCCATGCCTGCCGACGCTGGTCCCCTCCGTCACCATTGGATTATGCCTTCCTTGGCAAAGACATGAGCACAAACCCAGATTCAAGTACTCTGTCCTTCGAACTCTGCTTGTAAAGGAACCAAGGGCAGGTTCCTTTACCTGAAGAATACAGGGGCCAAGACACCTGACTTGAGGGAGGTTGGCCTGGTTTCACCCTTGAGCACTCCAGGGAGCAACTTTCAAGCACAGAGCACAGAAGCAACCCCAGAGAGTGCAGGTGTATCCCCCAAACCCCCAAAACTGGGGAGGCCTGAAAGACAACAGCAGGTAGGGTATTTGCCTGGGCATGAGGTCGACCTGAGTATGGTTCCCGATACCACATATGGTCCTCTCAGCACTACTAGGAACGAACCCTGAGCGCAGAGCCAAGAGCACACCTTGAGCACTGCCAGATATAGCCCCCAAACAAAAACGAAATCAAAACCACAAGTGAAGTACTGAACCACGGCCAGCCTCACCCAAGGTGGGTAGGCAATAACCGAATTCACTCTTATCACTGCAGCCCAAGACAAGCACCTTCAACAGCTCCCTCCATATTATTTCTCTCCTCACCCCCAACCCCAAGTTTAATGCCCACTAGAGGACCCCTGGGCATCACTGGGTGCAGTCGTGAAGGCCCCCCAAAGACCACCAGGGTGACCCGGGACTCCACAGCCCTGCGCCTGCAGGCACTCACATTGAGCCAGGAGTCGAGAATGATCAGGGAGGATCCTCCTGCTTGGATTGTGCATCCTTAGTTCAGCCCCCAGCCCTGCTCCAAACAGAGGACGTAGGAATGGGACTGCTGACGTGATTCCCAGAATTGAGTGTATCTTCCTCAGAAAGGAACCTATTCTAGTTTTGTTTTTTTCTTGCTTTTTTGGTGACACCTGGCAATGCTCAAGGATTACGCCTGGCTCTGCACTCAGGAATTACTCTTGGCGGTGCTCAGGGGACCATATTGGATGCCGGGAGCAAATCCGGGCTGGCCGTGTGCAAGGGTGTGCAAGGCAATGCTCTCCCGCGCTATCGCTCCGCCCAAGAATTCGTTTTCACTGGAGCAAGTTGGAGGAAAAAAGATGTTCTGCATCCAAAACTGATTTTTTCATACCCACTTGATGGGAAATACAACAATTTAAAATACGGGGCCGGAGCGATAGCCCAGCGGGTAGGGCGCTTTGTCTTGCACGCAGCCGGCCCATGTCGGCCCGGGTTCGATCCCCGGCATCCCATGTGGTCTCCTGAGCACCGCCAGGAGTAATTCCTGAGTGCAGAGCCAGGATTAAGCCCTAAGCATTGCCGGGTGTGACCCAAAAAAGCAAAAAAAAAAAAAAAGACTAATTGGGGTCGGAGTGATAGCACAGCAGGTAGGTGTTTGCCTTGAATGAGGCTAACCTGGGTTTGATCCCAGGCAACCCATATGGACCAACCCTGAGTACAGGCAGGGAGTAATTCCTGAGTGCTGAGCCAGCAGTCACACACTGCTTTTTGTGTCACACACCACCGGGTGTGACACAAAAAGCCAAAAAATTAAAAATCAAAAAACAATAGGACTAATTAAATCTTGGCTTCCTTATATTGATGTGTGATCAATTCATCTAGCACAGAAAAGGTTCTGGAATGGTCACACAAGGAGGACTGCACGGTCATGAGCTTTGCGATCAGAAGAGGCAAGAGCCTCCCACCCTGAGTACTCCCTGGCCTGGGACGGCTTTCCCAGGAGCCGAAAGTGTGCGGAGGAAGGAAGTCAGGGAGCACTGTTCAGAGAACTGTGGAAGCTCCTGAGGTCAGCCAGAAAATCCCAGCCACCTCTGGGAGAAATGTGGAGGCTTGCTAGAGTTCTTGGAAAGGAATGCTCCTATTCATTACTTGTGACTTTCTGTCTTTAGCAGGAACAATCAAGGCACCTTAGAGAGGGACCAGGTCTCTGGCCCCTCTCTGTCACCAGAGCAGTCTAGTTATTCGTGCTAAACAGTCATCAGGACACAACAGAAGTCCAGTGAGAGGTGGCGAGATAGAAAACAGCAGGCAGTGTGCTTACCCAGAACACATTTGGGTCTGATTCCCAGCACCCTGTATGGTTCCCTGAGCCCCACCAAAAGTGACCTGGGAGAACTGCTGGGTGTGGTCCCCAAACCAAAAGAGCTTGAGAGGTCATCCTTAAAGAGCCAACAACTATCACACAACGCAGCAATTAAGCAAAGGGGACGCCATGGACATGCTCCTTCAAATATGTCTTAAATAAAGGCCAGAAGATGGCTCAAAGGACTGGGGCACAAGCTGTGTGTGAGGAAGGTCTAGGTTTGATGCCCAGCAGCATATTCGTCTCCCAAGGACCAAACTGACTGACCCCAGCAACAATCAGTGTGGCCTCTAAAGAAATCTCTTAAAGGGTCAGAGATAGTAGTGGGTAAGGCATTTGCCTTGCACACATCTCATCCAGGTTTGATCCCCAGTATCTAATATTATTCCCTAAATTCCACTAGGAGTGACACTTAAGCACAGAGCCAGGAATAAGCTCTGAGCATTGGTGGTTGTAGCCCAACTCACCCCATACACAGACTTTTTTTTTTTTTGCTTTTTTTTGGGTCACACCCGGCGATGCTCAGGGGGTTACTCCTGGCTCTGCACTCAGGAATTACTCCTGGCGGTGCTCGGGGACCATATGGGATGCCGGGATTGAACCCGGGCCGGCATAGGCTGGCTGCGTGCAAGGCAAATGCCCTACCCGCTGGGCTATCGCTCTGGCCCCTCCATACACAAACTTTTGTAGAATTTTTTATCCAGTTCCACTCTGACTTGTCATGCGTATGGTTTTTTCGGGTCACATCCAAGGATGCTCAGGGGTTACTCCTGGCTCTGCACTCAGGATTTACTCCTGGTGGTGATTGGACGACCATATAGGATGCTGGGTCAGCCACATGCAAGGCAAATGCCCTACCTGCTGTACTATCGCTCTGGCCACGCCATGGTATCTGTCTATTGCTCAGTGATAAAAATGAAGTGGAAATTGTTTTGATTTTTGGAAGACACACACATGGTGCCCAGAGACCACTCTCAGAAGTGCTTGAGGTGCCAGGTATTAAATCTAAGTTGGTTGCAAGCAAGGCAAGGGCGCTACCTGCTATACTATATCTCCAGCTCCAAGTGAATTTCTTAAAAGATTTTGGAAAAACTAATAAATATAATGAACCAAGATCTCGAACCCATGAGTTCAACTTTAATGCATTCATGGAAATTAAAGGAAAGGCTAATTATATAGAAAAGAATACACTTTTCCATATTGCCATCAAAACTTTCATGCCAGAAATATAAGCACCAGATATATAATTCTGGAAACATGAAGCCTATAAACTATCATCGAAAGAGCTTCTACAGACTTTATAATTAACAGCATAGAATTAATGTTGATGAAAAGGTGCCTCTCCTCGTAGGTGTATCTTTGGAGGGAGTTCTCAGCTGGACTGTCCATCAGAAGCATAGGTATGATTGCAGGACGGAAGAGTCAGGGGATCTGGCCTTAATCCCTACCTGTGCCTGTCAGCATCTGCAGCGTCGTGGGTGGCCTTGGCAGCTGTGTTTTCTAAGCTGACACAGCATTTGTTTGGGGCTCACACCTGGAGGTGCTCAGGGGCAACTCCCAGCTCCAAGTCTGAGTATTGCTCCGGGCACTGCGCAGGAACCAATGAGTGCTATGAGAAATCTGAAAGGCCTCCTACATGCAAATCAAGTGCCCCAGTTTGGAGCTATCCCTGGTCCCCATGATAAGTTTTTTGGTTTTGTTTTTTGGCAATCAAATTAAACACCATTGCTAAAGCTTAGAATTTAAAAGACAGGGAGAAAAATTATAAAAAAAAAAAAAAAAAAGCAGGCTGGAGAGAGTCAAGTGGGTTGGAGCTTTTCCTTGCACACGGCCCACTGGGGTCCAATCCCTGACACCACTAAGGAGTGATTCCTGAGAGCAATGTCAGGAGTAAGCCATAAGCACTATCAGATGCAAGCACCCAACCCAACCCCCACATACAAATATATAAGGGGGTGGGGGAAGCAAAAAATTCCAAAAGATTAACAGCTCCCTGGGAATTCTAACCAAAAAGAAAAGTCACATAGTACCGGTAACAAAAGGGGAGACCAGGAATAGCCTATAATCTCAAGGGCTGGAGGAAGAGCTCAACAGAATGGCAGTACGTGCAGTGTGTGCAGGTTGCCTGGTACCAATGCCTGATCCCAGTGTACCCCCCCATGGTGTCTCAAGCACTGAGTTCGGAGAAGCCCCTGAGCATGGCCAGGTGTTTCTTCCCAAATATATATTATTATATACATTTATCCAATACATGTTAAACGAAATGCCTCCATTTCTGATATTTTTTCAAAACTGACAACAGGGATAGGTTCAGCAGTAGAGTGGGCAGGGCTCGGCCTTGCACCTGGCCAACCGGGTTCGATTCCCAGCAGCCCCTTTGGTCTCCAAGCCTGCCAGGAATGATCCCTGAACAGGAATGAGCCTGAGTACCACAAGAAAGTGGCTCAAAACCAATTTTTATGCTGCTGGTTTTTTTTTAAGAAAGGAAATTAAAAGGCCAAGCTCTCTCTCACAAATAGTCAAAAAATCTTGCACAGGCTGGAACATGCACAGCGCATGTAAAAGGCCTGGGCTCAGTATCTGACACTGGCGCCCCGAGAACCTCCAGGAAACTTCCCTGGGCACTGCAAGTGTAGCCCCCACTAAAACATGACACACAAAAAAATCCTTATCTATTTTTAAATATATTTAACATACACATGTGCTCAAGAAAGCTCATCCTACACGCTGAAAGTAAAACAAATACTTTTATTGCACATTTATAAAATCTGCATAGTTATATAGAAGCGTTCTCCCTCACACATTTCCCTCAAGAATCAGAAAATTTGATTAAAACACAATACCCAATCTGAACTCTTGTACAAATGGTAAATGGACTATTTCTCTCTCTACATATACATATATATATATATATATCTTCTTTTTACAAACCCACACCCCTTTTTTTTCAAGGCAAAAACACACAAAAAGGGACAGGACATCAAAAACGTTACTGGGGCCAGCAACAGCCTCTGACACGTTCTTGATGATCTGGGATGCTGGAAGAGCTTACCTAAATGGTTAACAAAATGTTCAAAGTTAGTCAAGTTTCACGATGCTAGTTCTCCTAATATAATAATACTTCCCTTCCTTTCAGCCAGGACTGGGTATGAGGTTCTCTGGTTATTTAAAAACATCAAATAAGAGGGGAGAAAGGGTAGAGACCGCTTGCTGGCGACTGGTCAGCAGCATCGCCCCACGGTCTGAGAAGGGCAGCGGTGGGTGGTTAGCACCTCACACGAGGGCACATCCTGTCAGCTCCTGTCAGAGCCAGAGGAGGCTTCTCGCTCGCCCCTCTTGCTCGCCCAGGTAGACAGTGTCCTCTGTGGTAACTTGGAGCTTTCCACCTGGCCGGGTTCTGATGAATTGTTTCTGCAGTCAGAAACAGTGATGCTGGAGGGAGGATCTGAAAAATGTCAAGAGGTGTGGGAGAGCCCAAGCGTTTGTGTAGGTGTCAGAGGCCTTTCTGGCCTTTGGACGTGACCTTACCACAGCGTTGGTTCCCGCCTTTCTAGTGGCTTCAATCAAACGGCTTGTATGATTCTGAGCTGGAAAAGCGTGAGTCTATATGCTCAATCTTTCACACAGTGTGGCTGGGGGCTGGATAGGAATCTCACTTTTCCACTCAATTCCTTTCCCAAGGTTCACACTCTGTCAACAGACTTCTGGGCAACAGGCAGGCGACCACAGACCAGGACAGGCCCCAAGAGGCAGGGGGCTTACTTCACTGTCACAGTTGAGACCCCCTGAATGGACTCCATGACGGCAGCAAATCGACTACAAAGGTCGAGGGGGAATTGGGTCGAATCGTTGGAGGCTCCTTCAAGACAATGATTTCTGTGGAAGGATCTAGAAGCCTGGGCAGAAACTCCCCTAAGCACAGCTGCAGATTTTCTGTGGACGGAAAAATGACTGTTACACACACAGGTATATGGATCCGAGTAAAAGTCTGCAAGCATATGAGGTAATCTTCCACATTGAGCATTGCCTTGCCGGGTGTGACCCAAAGAGAAAAAAAAAAGAGTAACTCGAGAAAGAAGTGGGGTTGGGGTGACAGCCGTAAGGGGTGGAAAGCATGCAAGTATGTTCAAGGAACTGCATGCGATTGCCACGCAGCCCCCTGCAGCACTCCTAAGCATGGTAGAGAGATCACTGGGCCCACAAGCACTCCAGGGAGGGTACGCCACAAAATGCAAATGAGGCAGTAGATATGAGACTCTGTACCATAGACACAATCAAGTGCTACTTTCTTTTTTTTTTTTTTTTTTTTTTGCTTTTTGGGTCACACACGGCAATGCTCAGGGGTTACTCCTGGCTCTGCACTCAGGAATTACTCCTGGCGGTGCTCGGGAGACCATATGGGATGCCGGGATCGAACCCGGGCCGGCATAGGCTGGCCACGCAAGGCAAACGCCCCTACCCGCTGGGCTATCGCTCCGCCCCACAAGTGCTACTTTCTTTTAAGCGATTATGATGTCCCAGTGTGCACAGGGGCACCAAGTAAAGTTCTATGTCACAACGGTCTAAAGAGCAATGGAAAATATTAAGTGGAAATCTGTAGTTATTAATTAAACTTTTCCACAAATTTTAGAAGCTTGAAAGCTGCAATGTGCCAACAGGCTATCCTTACCTCACCAAGCTGCAGGAAACTCAATTCGAACATACACCAATTTTCTAAGGACACCAAATGCACTAGAAAAGAGCTGCTTGTCCTCCCTAAATGTTGTGGACAAGGAGAGACGTTCCACATTTGTCAGTCTCGAAGACATGCTTGATAATGATGACTGACTTGCAACTGCCAAGTCATAGGAAAACTCAATTCTGGCAACATCGGACAATCAGGCTACAAAACTGAGACTTTTTGGGAGGTAGTACAGCGGGAGGGCATTTGCCTTGCATCTGAACTACCTGGGTTCGCCCCCTGCATCCCATATGAGCAGTCCCCTGAGCACCGTGAGGAGTGATTCCTGAGTGCAGAGCCAGGACTAACCCCTAAGCATCACCGGTATCACTCAAAATTCCACAAAACAAAACAAAAACCAACAGCCCCAAAACCAAAATGCTGGAGGTGCTGGAAGGTCATGCAGGCTGGGATTGGACAGAGGACCCTGGCTTGCACGGTATACTCAGTGATCTTTAGCTTTCTTTTGTTTTTGGTCACAACCAGCAATGCTCACAGGACCATATAGGATGCCAGGGATTGAACCCGAAGTTGGTCACATGCAAGGCAAGTGCTTACCTGCCATACTATCACTCCTGGCCCTACACAGTGTCTTTTCAATGGATGTTTTAGGGACACACCGGTGGTACTCACAAGCTATTCTTGAAGCCACACAAAGCCAGTAATCAAATCCAGCCCCTCTTCATGCAAAACATGTGCTTTGAGCTTTTTTTTTTTTTTAATCATACCTGGTAGTACTCAAGGCTTACTCCTGGACCTGTGCTCAGGGATCACTCCTGGCAGGTCTCAGGGCCCATATGTCATGCCAGAGATCAAATATGGGATCAGAGGGCCGGAGCGATAGCCCAGTGGGTAGGGTGTTTGCCTTGCTCGGGCCGGCCTGAGCCGGCCTGGTTCGATCCCCGGCATCCCATATGGTCCCCCGAGCACCGCCAGGAGTGATTCCTGAGTGGGAAGCCAGGAGACACCCCTGAGCATTGCCGGGTGTGACCCAAAAAAAGCAAAAAAAAAAAAAAGGGCATCAGAGGCATGTGAGACACGATAGAACTTGCTATAGTAGGGGCTGGAGCGATAGCCCAGCGGGTAGGGCGTTTGCCTTGCACGCGGCTGGCCTGTGCCGGCCTGGGTTCGATCCCCGCATCCCATATGGTCCCCGAGCACCGCCAGGAGTAATTCCTGAGTGCATAGCCAGGAGTAACCCCTGAGCATCGCTGGGTGTGACCCAAAAAGCAAAAAAAAAAAAAAAAAAAAAGAACTTGCTATAGTATCTCTCCAACCCCTGAACCCCTGAAATATTTTTTTTTTTTACTTTTTGGGTCACACCGGCGATGCTCAGGGGTTACTCCTGGCTCTTCACTCAGGAATTACTCCTGGCAGTGCTCAGAGGACCATATGGGATGCCGGAGATCGAACCTGGGTCAGCTGCATGCAAGGCAAACGCCCTACCCACTGTGCTATCGCCTCCAGTCTCACCCTTGAAATTTTATTTTTAGTTAAGAAACCAGATGTTGGTAGCTGAAACAAGTGTGGACAGCAGCAATGTCCGCCCCACCCCCTATCCGAAGTGGTAATGGGAGGCTGAGTGGGGAGAGGATCAGGCCCCATCCCCGTCTCGCTTAGTGAAGAGCGAAGTTCATGAACACGTCACACAAGCACGGGGTACCAACAGGCGCCTTATAAAAACTGGACAGCCGGCACTGCTGTGTGCCAACAGAGCAATTTCTACAAGTCCCGAGAGCCCTGGAATGACTACAAGTGCCAGCAATGACAGACCTGCAATATCCTGCCCCAGATAAGAGCACCAGTGGTTCCTCATGATCTCAATGGCGCCCAGGTCGTCCTTGGAGATGTCGTTATTAATGATGAGGTGAATGCAGGGGATGATCAGCTCATTCATCACGTTGATGCCCTCGGTGACAGAATGCTCATCATTCGTTTCAAAGAGAGACGCCGCTTTAGCATTCAGCTCCTTCAGAGAAAGGCAAAGTCACCAGAAAAACATGGACTGGTAGGAGTATAAACAAGTGACGCCCTGCCCACTGGGACTGGGGAGCTTCTCCGCCACCTGGGTGTGACCCCCTACAAAACTAAAACCAACGAGGGACCAGAGAGATCGGACGGGGATGAAGTCACTTGCTCTGCATGCTGCCGACCCCGGTTCCATCCCCTGACACCCCACTGGTCGCAACTCCTGTCAGGCATCATTCCCGAGCCAGAGCCAGGAGGAGGCCCCCGGGCACTGCTGGATGTGGCCCCGAACTAATCCTAAAAAGGTTACACGGTGTGGCACAGGAAAAGGAAGGAATGCTTCTGAAGTTCGCTTATGGGAGAAAGTAAGGGAAACGACAAATATTCAAACGAGAGAATCTGCTTGAATGTGGAATCTGTATTTTGGTTGGTTTGGGGACCACACCCAGCTGTGCCTCAGGGGACCATGTGGGCTTCCAGGGATTAAACCTGAATCAGTCACATGCAAGGCAACCACCTGACCTGCTGTATTATAGCTTAAGCTCCTGAATGTGAAATGACTCTTGAGAAAAACCTAAAAAGTTGAAGGAGACCCTTTTATTTCTTGCTTGCAGTTTAACTGCCCTTTACTGTCCTATTAGCACCAGGTAGACGAGAGAGCAACCCAGTATTTGTATCCACTGTGAGACCATCACAATGCTGGTCGCTCTCCCTCACCGTATGGGAGAAACACGCTCACGACCTCCTCTTCCAGCATCTTCCAGATCCTTCTCTCAGACCCTGCCGCACTGGGCTGCCCACACTGCTGAGTCTGGAGAGCTGTACTCACTGCCATCTTTTGTTTCATTTTTAATTTTTTTGGCTTTTTGGGCCACACTCTGCGATGTTCAGACCCATACTCCTGGCTTTGCTCTCAGAAATTACTCCTGGCGATGCTCAGGGGACCATATGGGATGCTGGGGATCAAACCTGGGTCATCACGTGCAAGGCCAACGCCCTCCCTGCTGTACTATCTCACGTGGTCCCACAGCAGTTTTACTGGTCGCTCCCTGTCGCTTTGTTTTTCCAGGGGCAATGACACAACCGGTAACAGAAATGCCGAGCTGCAGAATGGCACCAACCAAGAGGCACTTCCGGCGGTACAAGGCGATGACAGACTCCTTGACGCCGCGCTGGGGACCCTTCAGAAGCAGCGCCGCTGTTTCTGGTAGGCATACACCAGGTAGGACAGCGCCTCTTGGTACCTGAGCAAATGGAAAATAACATCTCAGGCTGCCTTCGCCAGCACCCGGATGACAGCCTCACTCCAGAGAATCGCTTACTCGGCTACAGCTATGGAAGAGTGAAGTATGACTACAGGAAAAGGAGGGAGGCAGTGCGGGCGCAGGGGAGATGGCAGCCAGGCTCAGCTCTTGCTTGTTTGGGGGCCAAACCCAGCGATGCTCAGGGGTTACTCCTGGCTCTGTACTCAGCAATCACTCCTGGCTCTGTTTGGGGAACCGTATGGGATGCCAGGGATCGAATCCGAGACAGCGGCTTGTAAGGCAAACTTCCTCCCCACCACACTATCATTCTGGCCCCAGCTCATCAACAAGCTGGCCAAGAAAGCTGGGCATGTCGCTTTCATGTCAGGAAACGCCCTTTGGGTTTCATTCCCCCTCAGCCCATCCTTAAAAAAGCAGAGGAGTTATTTTACTAAGGTCCAAATTAACTCAAAAATTCTATTTTTAAAAAAAAATTACTCTTCATGTATTTCACACATACACCTGGTCATTATATGTCTTTCCTAATAAACCTATTATGTGCAGGAGGAAAAGCGAGACATGTAACCCTGGAGCAAAGCCGAGACACGGGGCACAGGGGATAAGGAACGGGCACGTAGCGCGGTGTTAACGGTCCTGGCGACGCCAGCCACTGAGTACACCAAAAGGTCAACGTACTTTCCTTTCTGATACAGCTCCAGGCCGGTCAGGAGATACACAGACACCTTTCAAACAAACTATAATCTTCGTGCCACTTCTGCAAAGGGAAACAGTCACAATTATTGACTACAAGAATAGGTTCTACTCACCATTGAATATACACAGAGAGACTTAAGTGATAAACTCTAAATATCTGCAGGGCTAGCCACAATGTGTAAAAGAAGAGTGAGAGAGATGCAGAGACAGAGAGAGAAATAGAGAGAGAAAGAGAGGAAACGGGGGTACCTAGCTATTGAGGCAGCCTGGGGGTGGGCGGACGGGTCTGGGTACACGGATGGTGGGAATGGGGCACTGGTGGAGGGATGGGTGCTGGAATACTGTATTACCAAGAACCAATTATGAACACCTTTGCAATTGTATGTCTCACGGTGGTATAATAAAAAAAATTAAAAAAAAAAAAAAAAAAAGAAAGAAAAGAGGGGCCGGAGCGATAGCCCAGCAGGTAGGGTATTTGCCTTGCACGTGGCCA
>JAJIBD010037745.1:0-10997 GCA_021461705.1 Cryptotis parvus
TAAAAATGTTTTTCACAACAAGCAAATGATAAGTGGGAGAGAGAGAAAGGGAGAGAGAGAGAGAGAGAGAGAGAGAGAGAGAGAGAGAGAGAGAGAGAGAGGGGGAGGCTTTTCTGCATGGTATTTTCATTTCCAGGAGTAGAGTTGCTGGGCAGTATGGAAACCTGATATCTAGCTTTTGAGGGAATATCTATATTGTTTTCTGATAAGGCTGGACTGTTTGGCATTATCACCAGCAACGTATGAGAACCCCTTTCTCTCCTAATTCACACCAGCACTGGTTGTTCTTTTTGATGTGTGCTGGTCTCTGTAACTTGAGATGATACTCATTGTTGTTTTGATTTGCATCTCCTTGAGAACTAGTGATGTAAGAGCAATTTTTCATGTGCCTTTTAGGAGGCCTGGTTTGATCCAAGGCATAAGACCAGGAGTAATCCCTAAACACCTCTAGGCGTGCCCAACAAAAGCAAACATTGTCTTCTGTTACTGGAGTTTGTTGTTCTGTTGTGGAGCTTTCTTTATTGGTCAGGCATCTCTATGACTTCAGTCTATCTGGGAGCTCTCCCATATCTTGTTCATTTAATTTCAAGCAGAGTTCCATGATTAATACAAGTTTTGTTGTAGATTTTGCAGTGATTACAGGAGGATGCAGAAACTGTTTTTCCTTAATTAGCCATATTGGCCCTGATACTAGGAAGTATAGAAGTTAAAAAGGACAGAATATGTGATCCCAGAGTATGTCACTTTGGAATAACGGTTATTTAGAGCTAAGGGCACTTGGAATCTTGTGGATTCAGGAAATTTCTTTATCTCTCTCCCCCTGTTGCAGGACACCTAAAAGCCTCTGCATCTGCCCTGATTGCCCCTCCTGCAGATCACTTCATAGATAGAAGGGGTAGTTTAAATGTGGCAGCTTATCTGACCATGTATTCTGTACTGGCTGGTATAAATATTCTTATGCTACCACAATCATCGTGGGACCAGCTATATCTTACCAGCATATTTGCCTGACCACGTTGGATCTCTAAGTATTTAGACCAGAGAGAAATGCTGTTTGTCTCCAAGCAAGCAAGCATGGCCCCCTGATAACTCAAAGGCAACTAAAATACAAAACTACCTTGAAGTAGAAGAGACTCTTGTGAAGGCTTGGAGAAATATTTAACTGGAATTAGTATAGTCTTTGGTACAGAGACATGCCATCTCAGAAACCCCTTTCTCTACCCCTATAAAGGCATTTCCAGGCAGATCTTGGCTCATGACATTAGGTGAGGTGCTGGGAGAAATTACCTGAGAGAATTTGACCCCCCCTGCCAGGGGAAGTTATATTTAGCTTATAGTTCCTCCCAGCTTTGCTAGGAGGCTTTGAATTAGCTCTGGGTCCTTGTAAACAGCCAGAAGGTCTCCTGAAGTTGCTACATTTCTATAGAGCTATTTTCCTTTTGCATCTCTAGATAAAAACCCATTTTGGGCTGGGGAGTTTGGGCGGATTTCTAGCTATAAAATAATCTGCAAAAGAAGAAAGAAGCTCTCCTTTTTTCCCCCTCCTTTTTTTGCCATTTCGGCTTCCCTTGGCGTTTGCCTCTCCGCCCTCTCCATCTCTGTTGGGCCTCAACACATGATGGCATCTTGGCCTACTTGTGGCTGGGGCCTAGCTGGGATCCCAGCGTCCGGAGGTTTTCCCTGCTCTTGGATTGTATATTGGAACCTGTGATAGTAAAGCCCTTTTAAAAACTGCATTGATTCCTGAGTCTTCATTCATTCCCTGCCGGCTCGGAGGTAGAAGGGAACTTGCTTCCAGCACTGTCGGGGACCCCAGCAGTGTCCCCGACACTCCCCCTTAACTACAGAAAGAGATTTAGATAGATCCTCTATCTGCAATATCACTCTATGGTAAATTTATGTGCTTCACATGTTTGGGGTGTGGCTGGGGATTCAGAATCTCAGACATCAGGGGAATAAAGGAAGGCATGTCCCAGAGCTAACACCAGAGTTAATGAAATAAGAATTTAGTTATGAGGGGCCGGAGTGATAGCCCTGCAGGTAGGGCGCTTGCCTTCTGCACGCAGCCGGCCCATGCTGGCCCGGGTTCGATCCCCGGCATCCCATATGGTCCCCCGAGCACCGCCAGGAGTAATTCCTGAGTGCAGAGCCAGGAGAAACCCCTGAGCATTGCCGGGTGTGACCAAAAAGCAAAAAAAAAAAAAAGAATTTAGTTATGAATATAGTTAACATCACCTTTAGTTAACCAAAGTTAACCTAAGGTGATGTCAACTAAAGTTAACTAAGGTGATGTTAACTATATTCATTATTTATTTAGCTAAATAATGAATTTAGTTAATTAAATGTGATGGACTGGGGTAATTTATCAGGCACATTTGTTCAGATTTTTTCCTGAGTTTGTAAGCAAACATTTATTTATTTATTTATCTATCTATCTATTTATTTATTTATCTATCTATCTATCTATCTATTTGTTTGTTTATTTTGCTTTTTTGGGTCAAACCCGGCAATGCTCAGGGGTTTCTCCTGGCCCTGCACTCAGGAATTACTTCTGGCGGTGCTCGGGGACCATATGGGATGCCAGGGATCAAACCGGGCCAGCATGGGCTGGCCGCATGCAAGGCAAAAAAATGTCCTATCCGCTGGACTATCTCTCTGGCCCCTAAGCAAACATTTATTATCAATCATTTGATCTTCTCCCTCTTCCTCTGAATTTTCTCTCCTTCTCTCATTAAGGACTATTATTCCATGTTAAGTTCAAGAAAGCATTTGTACCTCATTTTGTCTGGCATAGGCGTCTTCATATAGATACATATAATATATCCTTTTTTCCCTGTTAACTTGACAATTTATTCTCCAGTTGAAAGAACTTAGAAAGATGAAGGAAAACTTCCCTACCAAACAATATGCAATGTACAATCTTTTATGTTTAATGATAATGTGGTTAATAGAGAAATATGATTTATGGTTCATTGCATGATCAATAATTCTTTTATTTTGGGAGAAGGGCCACACCCAGTGGTGGTTAGGGCCTAGTTCAGATTCTGCAGTCAGGAAACACTCCTGATGGGAGACAGGGTGCAGGGGATAGAGGCCAGGTCAGTAGTGTGTGCATGTCAAGTGTATTGCCCACAGTACTATCTCTCTGGCCTAATAATTACTTTAGTGTTACATGTCTGTGAACATTATCCTTCAGTTTTTAACTATGGTAGTAACTATACTTGTAAGTATAGTAATTACAAACTCTACAAAAACTGGTACAATTTGTGAGCATTTCTCTTTTGTTTTCTAAGTCAATACTTTTGCTCAATTTTTCCTTGATTTTGTTTTTACATTTGCCTTAACTTCAGTCTCTATTAGCCATTTGTGTATTCTACTGCTATTTGGACATTATCCATGTCATTGGGGCACTGGGATTGATATCTCGCACTGTTGTAAAAATAAATTTTATTATGCTTAGCCAGAACTACAACTGCCATGGTGAATAGATATCAGAAAACTATAGTTCCCAAAACTTATGCTTTAGATTTCCTTGGGGTCCATGATAAGACTTTATAGTTCCTTTTAAAATTTGCATTCCTTTCAATTTTTGGGGAGGGTTGGGTTACTTCTGGCTGTGCTCAGGGCTTACTCCTGGTTCTGTGCTCACTTGTGACAGGGTTTGGGTGGACCATATGCTGTACTGGGGATCAACCCAGTTGACCACATGCAAGACAAGTGGCCTCTACATTATTTGGCAACATTTGTTGTTTCTCCTGCTATATGATTTAGTAAATATTCATGGTGTACAGGCATCTGTGTGGCAAGCTGCACGGAACAAGAGTGGTTTTTTGTTATGAGTCTTCTCTTTTCCTGTTTACTTTGCTGTTTACCAGACTTTCATGTTTCATCTCCTGCCCTTTAGCTGTATTATTGTGACTCACCAAGTCTGCCTTATTCTTGTAATGCTCTTTGTACTATTCCTTTCAATTTTCTTTTTTTTGGTTCCTGGGCCATACCCAGCAGTGATTAGACTTACTCCTGGCTCTGCATTCTGGGATTACTCTTGACCACATGGGTGCCAGGTATCAAACTCATGTTGGTTGTATACAAGGCAAGTGTGTCAACCACTGTACTATCAATTCTGTCCTCAATTTTTTTAGCACACAAATCTAGTAATTTATTATTTTCCCTTTTCAGTGCCCTGAATGACTAGCTAATTCATAATAATGTGCTAATGAGTGATAATGACTTAATATAACTCTTCAAACTTTTACTTCAAACGCTTTCCCTAAATGCTAGTGTTTATGTAGTTGGCAGTTCGATGTGTGTGGAAATATGAGCATTTCGCCACTTAGTCCACCCACACTTAGATAGATTTGTGTATGGCCCAGTGGCTAAATGACTCAACAAAAATATCTAGCCTGCTGTGATCTCATTGTTAATAATCCTAGCAACCATTTTCCTGTGTGGCTTAAAATGACCAGAAGAGGAATTGGAAAAAAATATCACTGTCTTAGAGAAGGTTATATACATCTGTAAGTCCCAATGTTGTTTCATGGTGACTGGATTCTATGTGGAGTACTCCTGGAGTGTATAAGTAGCATAATTTAGTTTGTAGAAACGGTTTTATCAGTTTCTTATATATTCTTTCATTTTTCTTTACGTAAATATAAGCCCAAAAATAATATATATATTCTCATCTTCCTGTTTCCTTACATTATTATACACTCTTATGTATAATAAGAAAACAATCTTCATTTTAGTACACCCTGAAGATCTATCAGTGGTTATGGAACTTCTTTCTTGCAACATCATATAATATAGCATTCAGTTCTATCAATGTCCCAGAGTTATATAGTCTTCTACTGATAGACACTTTGGGATTTTCCTTTTATTAAAAAGAAAAAATGTACATGCATTAATCTATAAAGTTCAGTATGTACTTACTGAAAGTGAAATTAGCATAAATGAGTTGTTGACTCAAAGGGTAAATGTGTTAAGTTTTGATCAACTTAGAGCTTAACTTGCCATAATGGTGTAAAGAAGATATTAAACTTTATTTTTTTCTACATGATAACTTAATTATATCAACAAAATTCTTTCTTTCTCTTTAATATTTTTCTTTAATTGAAAATTGTGATTTACAAAGCTATGATAGATGAATTTTAGGCATATAATATTTCAACCCGAATTCCACCCTAGTGTCAACTTCCATCCACCAGTGTTTCCATACTCCACTTCTTTCTCCCTCCACCTGTCCCACTGCCTGCCTGCCACTATGATCAACCTTACAAAGTTCCAAGTCTGCAGCTTAAAACCCAAATTAAAAAAAAACTACACTAAAATAATCCCACCTTTACCTCATTAATGAGATTTCTGTATTCATTTTTTTCCTTTTTGGGTCACACCGGCAATCTCAGGGTTTCTCCTGGCTCTACACTCAGGAATTACTCCTTGACCTGACTCTACACTCAGGAATTACTCCTGGCGGTGCTCGGGGACCATATGGGATGTCTGGGATCGAACCCAGGACGGCAGGGCCAACTGCGCAAGAGCAAACGCCTACCACTGGGGCTATCGCTCCGTCCCACTCTGTATTCATTTTTATATGCATTTGGTTCCATTTATGGACTTTCTTGTCCGCTTGTTAATCTGTTCTACTCATATTCCAATGACTCACTGTGTACCTTTTTCATTTTGCAATTATAACTCAGAATAGTTTTACTGGAAAGAGTTTAGATGCAGTAACAAAGAGATTCAAGATTCTGTACATAGAAGATTAAACAAGATAGAAATTGATTGTCCTGGGCTGGAGTGATAGCCCAGCGGTGTAGGCGTTTGCCTCGCACCGGCCGCCCATGCCGGCCTGGTTCGATCCCGGCATCCCATATGGTCCCCCTCGAGCACCGCCAGGAGTAATTCCTGAGTGCAGAGCCAGGAGTAACCCCTGAGCATTGCAGGGTGTGACCCAAAAAGCAAAAAAAAAAAAATTGGTTGTCTTGGGCCAGAGCGATGGTACAGTGGGTAAGGTATGTCTTGTATGTGGCCAACACAGGTTCGATCCTTAGCATCCCCTGTGGTCCCCTGAGCACTGCCAGGAGTAATTCCTGATTGCAGAGCCAGGGGGTAACCCCTGAGAATAACCCCCTGAGAATAATAAAAAACACAAAAAAAAGATTGTCGATGCTAATAGTATACAAATATGTTGCACAGAGCTCAGAACGCTATACATTTTTCTGAGTCCAAGGGGCTATTCCTGATTTTGCTATCTTTCAATCAGCTGAAGGATAAAGAATTTCAGAAGATTGCAATAAGCTTTCCATTTGAAGTAAAATGTGACTGTGGTTTGGCTGTGGCTGTGACATTCTAAGCTTCAAAGGAGAAGGAAATATAGCCTTTTGCTGGATATCCGTCTGCCTGATAAAACATAGGAGTTCAATTAGTAAGAAAGGAGGAAACAGGTTCCACTATGATGGTAGACTGATACTACAGATCCTAATGTAGAAGGTGTGATGATATTATCACTTATAAAATAGCATAAATTCTTCCTTCCAAGAATTTGTAACAGGAGGACTGGTACAAAGGAATATAGGGTTCATCTGGGCTTTATTTTCTTGAGTTTCTCTTATTTTTTGTGTTGCCATATTTGTACCTTGTTGTTTACCCCTGTTCCATTCTCATTGCTTTAATTATATGCCCTTGGAGAGATAAATCTTTTTCTTGAGGCACCTCTTGAGACTTGTTAATGATTAATTAGCAAGAAAAGGCCCTCTCTGGAGGAACAAAAAAAAAAACAGACCCTATTTCTTTCTCTGAACTTCCTATATCCTTTCATTTATATTCCACTTGCAAAACATAATGAATGGGTAGCATTGAACAAGCAGAAATCCTCTTAACATTTTCATGAACCAACTTATTCCAGTACCAAAAAGTAGACAAAGGTATTGTTAAAATGAAGATTACTGATCTATATCCCCTGATGAACATTGATGCAAATACCCTACAACAAAATCTTAGTGAACAAAATTCAACAATATAGCAAAAGGACCATACGCCGTGATGAAGTGAGATTCATTCTAGGGATGCAAGGATAGTTCAAAATATGAAAATCAATTAACATTTTCAAATGACCATTGTATGTATACATAGATTCAATGGATCCCCTCAAAATTCCAATGACATTCTTCAAGGACTTAGATAGACCACATGCTACTACAATTTGTATGGATTCATAAAACTCCAAGAATAGTCAAAGAAATTTTGAGAAAGAATATGGGAAATATTACATTTTGGGGGTTATAAATTACACTATAACGCTATGGTTATTAAAAAGATGTGATACTGGAGTAATGATAGACTCACAGACCAATGGAACACATTGAAAATCTAGAAATAAACTCTCAAATTAAAAAAATTATTATAGTGCCATGATTTACAAAGTTATTCATAGTTTAGTTTTAGAAATATAATATTGCAGCTCCAATAAGATTTCTTTATAAACTATGACAAAGGAGCCATATTCACTCCACATATAAAATCCAAAGCCATCAGAAGGTTTAACCTTGTAAGTTACTGTGTCTGATTAGAGGTGTTTCTGTGACTACAGATAGGGAAGAAGGACACAAAAGGAGGTTCAAAGTTAAATACAGAGGGTTGGATTTGCCCCAGTGGGGAGAACGTGCCTCCAGGAGCAGTGTAATGAGTGTAACCCGATTAACCTAAGCCCCTGTAGGAGGGAAAGAACAACCAATGCTAAACCTGAGTGCTTGGAACAATAATCCAAAAGTTAGGGAAATTGGATCACCACATGCAAAAATATTGAATCTCCAAAATACTGAGGCAGGTAGGTTGATAGAGGGCCCATGGCAAATGGAATTTGAGAAGGTCAATGGTCTGACATAGAAAAGACTGATGAGACCAGAGCCACGGCAGAGCCTGGAAGCTACCTGTGGTGTATATGATATGCCAAAACAGTAACAACAAGCACCTCATCCCCAACTAATGGGGATGTTACTGGCGCCGGCTCGAGTAAATCAATGAACAACAGAAGACAAGTGACAATAAGTCCAATAA
Organism: Cryptotis parvus; assembly: GCA_021461705.1. NCBI lineage: Eukaryota > Metazoa > Chordata > Mammalia > Eulipotyphla > Soricidae > Cryptotis > Cryptotis parvus. The sequence continues at coordinate 8,056 of JAJIBD010037745.1, forward strand.
TCTTGAAGCTGCAAGAACTAAGGCCTAGTATATATATATGTAGATATATAGACCTATATCTCTCTCTATCTATCTATCTATCTGTCTGTCTGTCTGTCTGTCTGTCTGTCTGTCTGTCTGTCTGTCTGGTTCGTCTATCCGCCTCTGTCTCCCTCTCTCCCTCTGTCTGTCTGTCTCTCTTCGTCTCTCTCTGTCTGTCGTTTGTCTGTCTGTCCGTTTGTTCCGTCTGGTTCGTCTGTCTATCTATCTGTATGTCTACCTGTCTATCTGTCTGTCTTCTCTGTCTGTCTGTCGCTTGTCGGTCAGTCTGTCTGTCTTTCTTTTTTGTCTGTCTCTCTGGAAACCTCTGTAAGAGAGACTTCCTCACTGTTTGGGGACGGCATCCTGATACAGAAGGCATACTGGAAGTACTTAGTAGTCATACTTTTGTTTGCTATGCCTCCTCTGGTAAACTCCCAATTGACCTCCCCTGCCTCATGTCCTTCTCTTCTTGCTCTGTATGAGGTTATTTAAGATGCTGACTGAAGCTATGTGGGTGAGAAACCTCAGCCTTACTTGATCCCTTCTATAAATAGAGGTATTCATGCTATTATTTTTTAAAATTTGCTTTTTGAATCACACCCAGTGGTGCTCCTCTGTCTCTCTGGCTCTGCACCTCAAGAATTATTCCTGGTGGTGCTTGGTACACTAGATGGGATGCCGGGATTGAAGCTAGCGCCAGTTGTGTTCAAGCAAACGTCTTACCTGCATTTTCAACCCTTGATTCTACTGTCAATCTATTTGATGCTAATTTGATTATCTATGCTTAGAAGAAAGCAGGGGAGTATGTGAATATTCCTTTCACCTAGACAAGCTCTCTCATGAGATTACAGTCAGGGTGTTGGGCAAGGTCTACGGGCATTTGAAAACTTGAATGGGGTTGGAAGATCTATTTTCAAGATGGTTCATTCAGAAGGCTTCTTGCAGGAGGCTCCCATCCTCACAGCATGGCAGCTAGTTTCCCTAATATGATTGAAGAGAGCAAGGAAAAATCCATAAAGTCTTTTATGACTTAGTCTTGTATTTGCACATCATCATTTCTATCATCTATTCATCAGAAGTGACTCAGTAAGAATTTGTATCACATTCATCAGACAGAATGAGTCAGTAAGTACATCCCATACTAAAGGGGAAAGTTAGACTCCACCCTTTGAAAGAATGAGTGTTCAGTAGTCTGTAGACATTTCAACATCACTATAAATTGCAAACATCATTTTCTTCTCTTTTTTAACTTTATTTAAACAGCATGATTTACAAAGTTCACAGTTTTTCACAATACAGTTGTTAGAAAGATTCACCTGCTCAATACCAATCCCACTACCAGTGTGACCCCATCACCAGAGACCTGCATTCACCTCTACCTTAGCCCCATCCCCCATGCCCGCTCACTTAGCCGGTACTAATTATATTGACCATTACAGTCCATATAGGGAATGGTATTGAAAAAGTCATGACTTTTTTCTGGGTTGTTAGCAAAATAATTTTTTCATACGACAGTGTCTCAAGCACAAAAGTCAGGCAAAGTGCCAAAGGCCTTTTCTACTCTAGCTTCTTTTTGTCAGAGACCAAATATTTCCCTAGTGTCAGACGTTTATCTCATCGAATTAAACTGAGTAAATGCCCATCAGATCAATTTATGGCAAAAGGAAATGTTTGGTTTATAGCAATCCTGGTTAATTCCTTTTCTGAGAGATAATTCTACCTTACCTATGTACTTGCTACTGGCTCAATAATCAAATCAGGCTCTGTTAGTAATGAAGTTAGTGGCTGGTGGTTGGGTCCATGTCAATGAACCCATCAAACGACTTTTCATTGCTCTTAGAATAAAAAATCACATCTTTACCATGATTATAAATCAAAAACGATTTTGGTCACTGATTCCTTCTCTGGTTAGCTTAAACTTCAGACAGATTTCCTCCCATTCTATTTCCCAGTAACGCTTCGGACTTTCTATGTCTTGAGTCTTTCCACTATAAGATGTTTGCATCTCTTGAATCCGCCTCAGATCTGTAGTAGATAAAATATGTTGATTTTATGAAGTTCAATGTTTTTATCTGTAAAAACAGACATAGAAACAGAATCTATTTTACAGAGGAATTGTGAGTAGTAAATGAATTAAATATATTTAGTCCTTAGGACGAAATCTGGCTACACTAAATGCTTAATAATGGCAAGAAGTATTAAATTATGTTGTTCTGGTTATGCTTGTTTTGCATTCCCTATTACATGTCTTAAGTGAGCCATTTTATCTTATCCAAAACAATTTGCTTCTAGTGAATGGAAAAAAGGTACTAGAATGGATACAGAGCTGATTATGGGGAGTTCAGGAAGCCGTCCTGATCCTCAAATGTACACTAATTTGAAATAAAGTAAAGAAGTTCTTCCTTTTTCTCTTCTGGAGTCATACCCAGTGATGCCCAGGATTTACCCTATTCTCTTTGCTCAGGATCATCCTAGGGTGCTCTAAGGATCAAACCAGGTAGGGACACGCAAGACAAAGCGCCTTAACCCCTGTAGCATCTTTTTTCAGTCCCTGGGCCCATATATTAACCATACATTGACAAGATTGAAGAGTTTGCTGTCAGTTACTGCTCATAACTAAAACGTCTCATCAGATACCACACTGTGCCTCAGTGTATTAATATACTGTACTTGTATCACTTTTCTTCCCCAAGTTCATCGATATTCTCTAGGTGGGCACCAGTAATATCTTCCATATGTTCCTGTTGGTCAAGCAAGTGTACCCCCAGGCATCTGCTGCTCCAAAAAGAAAAGCCTCAAACCATTCCTTCAAGCGGGAATGAGGTCCATAATTGTTACTGCTTTTGGCTAGCAAATAAAACACGGGTAGCTTGCCAGGCTCTGCCGTGTAGGTGGTATACTCTCAGTAGAATACAGTACTA
>JAJIBD010037746.1:0-10286 GCA_021461705.1 Cryptotis parvus
TGCATCTGCCTGGATTGCCTCCACTACGAATCATGTAACTTCACTTAGATAGAAGGTGGGTTTCAAAAATGGCGGGCTATCGATGTTTAACATATTCTGTACTGGCTGTGCAAAAATGACTTCTCTTATGCTACCACGATGTGGGACCAGCCCTTACCCAGCAGATTTGCCTGGCCACGTTGGATCTCTAAATAATTAAGACTAGAGAGAATGCCTGTATTGTCTCCAAGAAAACAAGCTTATGGTACCTGATAACTCCACAAAAAGGACTAAAATACAAAACTACCTTGAAGTAGAAGAGACTCTTGTGAAGGCTTCTAAATGTTTACTGGAATTAGTATAGTCTTTGGTACAGAGACCTGCCATCTCAGAAACCCTTTCGCTACCCCATAAAAGGCATTTCCAGGCAGATCTTGGCTCATGACATTAGGGTAGTTTGCTGGGAGAAATTACCTGAGAATTCTGCAACCCTCCCCCCCAGGGGAAGCATATTTAGCTTAAATAGTTCCCTCCCAGCTTAGGCTTGAGGCTTTTCATTATCTCTGGGTCCTTGTAAACGCAATGTAGGTCCCCCAGTTACTACATTTTCTATAAGAGCCCTGTCACTCCCTTTGAATCTCTAGATGCCAAAAACCCATTTTGGGCTGGGAGTTTGGGCGGATTTTCTAGCTATAAAATAAGCTGCAAGAAGAAGTAAAGACTCTCTTTTCCAGCCCACCTCCTTTTGCCATTTTGGGCTTCCCCTTGGCGTTGCCTCTCCGTCCTCTCCATCTCTGTTGGGCCTCAACACACGATGGCATTTGGAACCTACTTGTGGCTGGTTTGCCACTGGGGATCCCCAAAGGCCGGAGGTTTTCCCCCTGCTCTTGGATTACCCATATGGGAACCCGTGATAGTAAAGCCCTTTTAAAACTGCATTGGATTCCTGAGTCTTCATTCATTTCCGCCGTTTTCCGGAGTGTGTGTAGAAGGGAACTCTGCCTTCCAGCACCAACCGGGACCCCAGCAGTGTCCCCGGCACTCCCATAACTGCGGTAGTGTTTTATGTGATCCCTCTATCTGCAATGATCACTCCATAGTGGTAAAATTATGAGGCAAATTCACAGTAGTTTGAGGGTGCGTGGCTGGGGATTCAAATCTCCACCATCAGGGGAATAAAGGGAAGGCATCGTCCCAGAGCTTATAAATACCAGAGTTAATTGAAATAAGAATTCTAATTAGGGCGCAAGGGGCCGGAGTGAAATATGTACTACCCCGTAAAGCGTTTGCCTTACTGCTAGCCCGCCCGATGCTGGCCGGGTTCGATCCCGGCATCCATACTGGTCCCGAGCACCGCCAGGAGAATTCCCAGGAAAGCAGAGGCCAGCAGGAACCCTGAGCATTGCAATGGTGACCCAAAAGCAAAAAAAAAAAAAAAGAATTTAGTTATGAATATAGCTTAACATCACCTAGTTGACTCCAGTTAACTTAAGGTGATGTCCAACTAAAGTTAACTTAAGGTGATAAAGCTACTATATTCATTATTTATTTAGCTAAATAATGAATTTAGTTAATTAAATGCGATGGACTGAGGTAATTTATCAGGCACATTTGTTCAGATTTTTTTCCTGAGTTTGTAAGCAAACATTTACTTATTTATTTATCCATCTATCTATTTATTTATTTATCTATCTATCTATTTATCTATTTGTTTGTTTATTTTGTTTTTTGGGTCAAACCCCGGCAATGCTCTGGGGTTTCTCCTTGGCCCTGCACTCCAAGAATTACTTCTTGGCGGTGCTCGGGGACCATATGGGATGCCAGGGATCAAACCGGGCCAGCATGGGCTGGCCGCTGCAGAAGGCAAAAAATATCCTATCCGCTGACTATCTCTCTGGCCCCCCTAAGCAAACATTTATTATCAATCATTTTTGATCTTCCTCTCCTCTTCCTCTGAATTTTCTTCCCTTCTCATTAAGGACTATTATTCCATGTTAAGTTCAAGAAAGTATTTGTACCTCACTTTTGTCTGGCATAGGCGTCTTCATATAAGATACATATAATATATCCTTTTTCCCTGTTAACTTGACACAATTTATTCTCCAGTTGAAAGAACTCCTAGAAAGATGAAGGAAAATTTCCCACCAAACAATATGCAATGTACAATCTTTTATGTTTAATGATAATGTGGTTAATAGAGAAATATGATTTATGGTTCATTGCATGATCAATAATTCTTTTATTTTGGGAGAAGGGCCACACCAGTGGTGGTTAGGGCCTAGTTCAGATTCTGCAGTCAGGAAACACCCTGATGGGAGACAGGGTGCAGGGGGATAGAGGCCAGTCAGTAGTGTGTGCATGTCAAGCGTATTGCCCAAGTACTATCTCTCTGGCCTAATAATTACTTTAGTGTTACATGTCTGTGAACATTATCCTTCAGTTTTAACTATGGTAGTAACTATACTTGTAAGTATAGTAATTACAAACTATTCACAAAAACTGGTACAATTTGTGAGCATTTCTTTTGTTTTCTAAGTCAATACTTTTGCTCAATTTTTCCTTGATTTTTGTTTTTACATTTGCCTTAACTTCAGTCTCTATTAGCCATTTGTGTATTCTACTGCTATTTGGACATTATCCATGCTCATTGGGGCACTGGGATTGATATCTCAAAACTGTTGTAAAAATAAATTTGCTTATGCTTAGCCAGAACTACAACTGCCATGGTGAATAGATATCAGAAAACTATGAGTTCTCAAACTTATGCTTTAGATTTACTTGGGGTCCATGATAAGACTTTATAGTTCCTTTAAAATTTGCATTCCTTTCAATTTTGGGGAGGGGTTGGGTTACTTCTGGCTGTGCTCAGGGCTTACTCCTGGTTCTGTGCTCACTTGTGACAGGGCTTTGGTGGACTATATGTTGTACTGGGGATCAAACCCAGTTGACCACATGCAAGACAAGTGGCCTCTACATTATTTGCAACATTTGTTGTTTCTCCTGCTATATGATTTAGTAAATATTCATGGTGTACAGGCATCTGTGTGGCAAGCTGTACGGAACAAGAGTGGTTTTTTGTTATGATGTCTTCTCTTTTCCTGTTTACTTTGCTGTTTACCAGACTTTCATGTTTCATCTCCTGCCCTTAGCTGTATTACTGTGACTCACCAAGTCTCCTTATTCTTGTAATGCTCTTTGTACTATTCCTTTCAATTTTTCTTTTTGGTTCCTGGCCATACCCAGCAGTGATTAGACTTACTCCTGGCTCTGCATTCTGGGATTACTCTGACCACATGGGTGCCTGGTATCAAACTCATGTTGGTTGTATACAAGGCAAGTGTGTCAACCACTGTACTATCAATTCTGTCCCTCAATTTTTTTTAGCACACAAATCTAGTAATTTATTATTTCCCTTTTTCAGTGCCCTGGGAATGACTAGCTAATTCATAATAATGTGCTAATGAGTGATAATGACTTAATATAACTCTTCGAAACTTTTACTTCAGGCTTTTCCTAAATGCTAGTGTTTATGTAGTTGGCAGTTCGATGTGTGTGGGAAATATGAGCATTTCCAGCCACTTAGTCCACCCACACTTAGATAGATTTGTGTATGGCCCAGTGGCTAAATGACTCAACAAAAATATCTAGCCTGCTGTGATCTCATTGTTAATAATCCTAGCAACCATTTTCCCTGTGTGGCTTAAAATGACCAGAAGAGGAATTGGAAAAAAAATATCACTGTCTTAGAGAAGGTTATATACATCTGTAAGTCCTAATGTTGTTTCATGGTGACTGGATTCTCTATGTGGGAGTACTCCTGAGTGTATAAGTAAGCATAATTTAGTTTGTAGAAACGGTTTTATCAGTTTCTTATATATTCTTTCATTTTCTTTTACGTAAATATAAGCAAAATAATATATATATTCTCATCTTCCTGTTTCCTTACATTATTATACACTCTTATGTATAATAAAGAAAACAATCTTCATTTTAGTACACCCCTGAAGATCTATCAGTGGTTATGGAACTTCTCTTTCTTGCAACATCATATAATATAGCATTCAGTTCTATCAATGTCCCAGAGTTATATAGTCTTCTACTGATAGACACTTGGGATTTTCCTTTTTATTCAAAAAAAAAAAATGTACATGCATTAATCTAAAAAGTTCCAGTATGTACTTATTGAAAGTAAATCTAGCACAAAATGAGTTGTTGACTCAAAGGGTAAATGTGTTAAGTTTTGATCAACTTAGAGCTTAACTTGCCATAATGGTGTAAAGAAGATATTAAACTTTATTTTTTTCTACATGATAACTTAATTATATCAACAAAATTCTTTCTTTCTCTTTAATATTTTTTCTTTAATTAAAATTGTGATTTACAAAGCTATGATAGATGAATTTTAGGCATATAATATTTCAACCCCGAATTCCAACCCTAGTGTCAACTTCCATCCACCAGTGTTTCCATACTCCACTTCCTTTCTCCCTCCACCTGTCCCACTGCCTGCCTGCCACTATGACTCGAACCTTACAAAGTTCCAAGTCTGCAGCTTAAAACTCAAATTAAAAAAAAAACTACATTAAAAATAATCCCACCTTTACCCTCATTAATGAGATTTCTGTATTCATTTTTTTCCTTTTTGGGTCACACCCGGCAATGCTCAGGGGTTTCTCCTGGCTCTACACTCAGGAATTACTCCTGGACCTGACTCTACACTCAGGAATTACTCCTGGCGGTGCTCGGGGGACCATATGGGATGTCTGGGATCGAACCCAGGACGGCATGGGCCAACTGCGTGCAAGGCAAACGCCCTACCTACTGGGCTATCGCTCCGGTCCCACTCTGTATTCATTTTTATATGCATTTGGTTCCATTTATGGACTTTCTTGTCCGCTTGTTAATCTGTTCTACTCATATTCCAATGACTCACTGTATACTTTTTTCATTTTGCAATTATAACTCAGAATAGTTTTACTGGAAAGGTTTAGATGCAGTAACAAAGAGATTCAAGATTCTGTACATAGAAGATTAAACAAGATAGAAATTGATTGTCCTGGGCTGGAGTGATAGCCCAGCGGGTAGGGCGTTTGCCTTGCACCGCGGCCGCCCATGCCGGCCTGGTTCGATCCCGGCATCCCATATGGTCCCCTCGAGCACCGCCAGGAGTAATTCCTGAGTGCAGAGCCAGGAGTAACCCCTGAGCATTGCAGGGTGTGACCAAAAAGCAAAAAAAAAAAAAAATTGGTTGTCTTGGGGCCAGAGCGATGGTACAGTGGGTAAGGCATTTGTCTTGTATGTGGCCAACACAGGTTCGATCCTTAGCATCCCCTGTGGTCCCCTGAGCACTGCCAGGAGTAATTCCTGATTGCAGAGCCAGGGGTAACCCTGAGAATAACCCTGAGAATAACAAAAAAACACAAAAAAAAGATTGTCGATGCTAATAGTATACAAATATAAGTTGCACAGAGCTCAGAACGCTATACCATTTCTGAGTCCAAGGGCTATTCCTGATTTTGCTATCTTTCAATCAGCTGAAGGATAAAGAATTTCAGAAGATTGCACAAGCTTTCCATTTGAAGTAAAATGTGACTGTGGTTTGGCTGTGGCTGTGACATTCTAAGCTTCAAAGGAGAAAGGGAAATATAGCCTTTTGCTGGATATCCGTCTGCCTGATAAAACATAGGAGTTCAATTAGTAAGAAAGGAGGAAACAGGTTCCACTATGATGGTAGACTGATACTACAGATCCTAATGTAGAAGGTGTGATGATATTATCACTTATAAAATAGCATAAATTCTTCCTTCCAAGAATTTGTAACAGGAGGACTGGTACAAAGGAATATAGGGTTCATCTGGGCTTTATTTTCTTGAGTTCTCTCTTATTTTTTGTGTTGCCATATTTGTACCTTGTTGTTTACCTCGTTCCATTCTCATTGCTTTAATTATATGCCCTTGGAGAGATAAATCTTTTTCTTGAGGCACCTCTTGAGACTTGTTAATGATTAATTAGCAAGAAAAAGGCCTCTCTGAGAACAAAAAAAAAACAGACCCTATTTCTTTCTCTGAACTTCCTATATCCTTTCATTTATATTCCACTTGCAAAACATAATGAATGGGTAGCATTGAACAAGCAGAAATCCCCTCTTAACATTTTCATGAACCAACTTATTCCAGTACCAAAAGTAGACAAAGGTATTATTAAAATGAAGATTACTGATCTATATCCCTGATGAACATTGATGCAAATACCTTCAACAAAATCTTAGTGAACAAAATTCAACAATATAGCAAAAGGACCATACGCCGTGATGAAGTGAGATTCATTCTAGGGATGCAAGGATAGTTCAAAATATGAAAATCAATTAACATTTTCAAAATGACCATTGTATGTATACATAGATTCAATGCATCCCTCCAAAATTCCAATGACATTCTTCAAGGACTTAGATAGACCACATGCTACTACAATTTGTATGGATTCATAAAACTCCAAGAATAGTCAAAGAAATTTTGAGAAAGAATATGGGAAATATTACATTTTGGGGTTATAAATTACACTATAACGCTATGGTTATAAAAGATGTGATACTGAGTAATGATAGACTCACAGACCAATGGAACACATTGAAAATCTAGAAATAAACTCTCAAATTAAAAAATTATTATAGTGCCATGATTTACAAAGTTATTCATAGTTTAGTTTTAGAAATATAATATTGCAGCTCCAATAAGATTTCTTTTTATAAACTATGACAAAGGAGCTATATTCACTCACATATATAAAATCCAAAGCCATCAGAAGGTTTAACCTTGTAAAGTTACTGTGTCTGATTAGGAGGTGTTTGTGACTACAGATAGGGGAAGCAAGGACACAAAAGGGAGGTTCAAAGTTAAATACAGAGGGTTGGATTTGCCCCAGTGGGAGAACGTGCCTCCAGGAGCAGTGTAATGAGTGTAACTCGATTAACCTAAGCCCCCTGTAGGAGGGAAAGAACAACCCAATGCTAAACCTGGAGTGCTTGGAACAATAATCCAAAAGTTAGGAAATTGGATCACCACATGCAAAAAAATATTGAATCTGTACTCATACTGAGGCAGGCAGGTTGATAGAGGGCCCATGGCAAATGGAATTCTGAGAAGGTCAATGGTCTGACATAGAAAAAAGACGGATGAGACCAGAGCCACGGCAGAGCCTGGCAAGCTACCTGTGGTGTATTTGATATGCCAAAAACAGTACAATAATGCACCCTCATTCCCAACTAATGGGGATGTTACTGGCGCCGGCTCGAAAGCAAATCAATGAACAACGAAGACAAGTGATAACAAGTCCAATAATCTTGAAGCTGCAAGAACTAAGGCCTAGTATATATATATGTAGATATATAGACCCTATATCTCTCTCTATCTATCTATCTATCTGTCTGTCTGTCTGTCTGTCTATCTGTCTGTCTGTCTGTCTGTCTGTCTGTCTATCCGTCTCTCTGTCTCTCTGTCTCTCTGTCTGTCTGTCTCTGTCTCGTCTCTCTGTCTGTCGTTTGTCTGTCTGTCTGTCTGTCTGTCTGTCTGCTCTGTCTATCTATCTCGTATGTCTACCTGCTCTATCTGTCTGTCTTCTGTCTGCTCTGTCGTTCTTTGTCGGTCGGTCTGTTCTGTCTGTCTGTCTTTCTGTCTGTCTCTCTGAAACCTCTGTAAGAGACTTCCTCACTGTTTGGGGACGGCATCCTGATACAGAAGGCATACTGAAGTGCTTAGTAGTCATACTTTTGTTTGCTATGCCCTCCTCTGGTAAACTCCCAATTGACCTCCTCCTGCCTGCCTCCCATCCCTTCTCTTTTGCCTCTGTATGAGGTTATTTAAGATGCTGACTGGAAGCTATGTGGTGAGTTACTCAGCCTTACTTGATTCCTTCTATGTAAATAGAGGTATTCATGCTATTATTTTTAAAAATTTGCATTTTGAATCACACCCAGTGGTGCTCAGGAGTTGCTCTTGGCTCTGCACTCCAAGAATTATTCTTGGTGGTGCTTGGTACACTAGATGGGATGCCGGGATTGAAGCTGAGTTGGCTGTGTTCAAGCAAACGCCCTACCTGCATTAACCCTTTATTCTACCGTGTCAATCTATTTGATGCTAATTTGATTATCTACAAGCTTAGAAGAAAGCAGGGGAGTATGTGAATATTCCCTTTTCACCTAGACAAGCTCTCTCATGAGATTACAGTCAGGGTGTTGGCAAGGTCTACGGGCATTTGAAAACTTGAATGGGGTTGGAAGATCTATTTTCAAGATGGTTCATTCAGAAGGCTTCTTGCAGGAGGCCTCATCCCTCACAGCATGGCAGCTGGTTTCCCTAATATGATTGAAGAGAGCAAGGAAAAATCCATAAAGTCTTTTATGACTTAGTCTTGTGTTTGCACATCATCATTTCTATCATCTATTCATCAGAAGTGACTCAGTAAGAATTTGTATCACATTCATCAGACAGAATGAGTCAGTAAGTACATCCCCATACTAAAGGGGGGAAAGTTAGACTCCACCCTTTGAAAGAATGAGTGTTAAGTAGTCTGTAGACATTTCAACATCACTACTAAATTGCAAACATCATTTTCTCTTTTTAACTTTATTTAAACAGCATGATTTACAAAGTTCACAGTTTTTTTCACAATACAGTTGTTAGAAAGATTCATCGTTCAATACCAATCCCACCACCAGTGTGACCCCCCATCACCAGAGACCTGCATTTCCCACTTAGCCCCATCCCATGCCCGTTCACTTAGCCGGCACTAATTATATTGACCATTACAGTCCATATAGGGGAATGGTATTGAAAAGTCATGACTTTTTTTCTGGGTTGTTAGCAAAAATAATTTTCTCATACGACAGTGTCTCAAGCACAAAAGTCAGGCAAAGTGCCAAAGGTCTTTCTACTCTAGCTTCTTTTTGTCAGAGACCAAATATTTCCCCAGTGTCAGACGTTTATCTCATCGAATTAAACTGAGTAAATGCCCATTTCCAGATCAATTTATGGCAAAAGGAAATGTTTGGTTTATAGCAATCCTGGTTAATTCCTTTTCTGAGAGATAATTCTACCTTACCTATGTACTTGCTACTGGCTCAATAATCAAATCAGGTTTCTGTTAGTAATGAAGTTAGTGGCTGGTGGTTGGGTCCATGTCAATGAACGCATCAAACGACTTTTCATTGCTCTTAGAATAAAAAATCACACCTTTATCATGATTATAAATCAAAAAAACGATTTTGGTCACTGATTCCCTTCTCTGGTTAGCGACAACTTCAGACAGATTTCCTCCCATTCTATTTCCCAGTAACGCTAGACTTTCTATGTTTTGAGTCTTTCCACTATAAGATGTTTGCATCTCTGAATCCGCTTCAGATCTGTAGTAGATAAAATATGTTGATTTTTTATGAAGTTCAATGTTTTTATCTGTAAAAACAGACATAGAAACAGAATCTATTTTACAGAGGAATTGTGAGTAGTAAATGAATCAAATATATTTAGTCCTTAGCACGAAATCTGGCATACAGGGAAGTGCTCAATAACTGGGAAGAAGTATTAAATTAAGGTTGTCAGGTTATGTGCTTGTTTTGCATTCCCTGTTCATGTCTTTGGCAGTTATTTTATCTTATCCAAAATAATTTGCTTCCAGGTCGAATGGAAAAAAGGTACTAAATGTGATGAGACTGATTATGGGGGAGTTCAGGAAGCCGTTCTGATCCTCAAATGTACACTAATTTGGAAATAAAGTAAAGGAAGTTCCTTTTTCTCTTTCTGGGGAGTCATACCCAGTGATGCTCAGGATTTACTCCTTATTCTCTCTGCTCAGGGATCATCCTGGTGGTGCTCAGAGGATCAAACCAGGGTAGGACACGCAAGACAAAGCGCCTTAACCCCTGTAGCATCTTTTCAGTCCCTGGGCCCATGTTTATTAACCATACACTGACAAGATTGAAAAGTTTGTTGTCAGTTACTGTTTATAACTAAAATGTCCCATCAGATAATACACTGTGCCTCAGTGTATTATATACTTTACTTGTATCACTTTTCTTCCGTTGTTCATCGATATTCTCTAGTGGGCACCAGTAACATCTCCATACGTTTCTGTTGCAAGCAAGTGTACCCCAGGGGCATCTGCTTGCTCCAGGAAAAAAAGCCTCAAACCATTCCTTCCAGTCATGGGAATGAGGTCCATAATTGTTACTGTTTTTTGGCATATCAAATAAAACACGGGTAGCTTGCCAGGCTCTGCCGTGTAGGTGGTATACTCTCAGTAGAATACAAGTACTA
>JAJIBD010037751.1:0-23256 GCA_021461705.1 Cryptotis parvus
GAATGTATGATGTCTTTATGTGAATATTCAATAGTGAGTTCTATAGAAATACACGTCATTTTATGATTTTTTTTTTTTTGCTTTTTTGGGTCACACCCGGCAATGCTCAGGGGTTACTCCTGGCTCTGCACTCAGGAATTACCCTGCCAGTGCTTGGGGAATCATATGGGATGCCGGGATTGAACTCGGGCCGGTATGGGCCGCCGCAGCCAAGGCAAACGCCCTACCCGCTGGGCTATCGCTCCGGCCCCATACACGCCATTTTAGATTCTCTGTAAGGGATCCAGACCCCAAAACCAATTCCCTTTTTCTTTGAGTTCCTTCTAATTTTATTACATGGGGGAAATTATAGATGTGTAGCATTGTGATTCAGTTCACATGTCTACTACATTGCCTGAGCATTTACTAACAAGAAAGTTAATGAACACATCCTTGGCCTCAAAAGGTGTGTCTGTGTGATGTGGATTTAGCTGCTTAGCAACAAGCATAGAGCACTGTTAACTGGTCACTGAACCAGCGCCTCTTTCCCAGAGGGTTTGTACAATTGATATTGTACAAGAGTCATCTTGTAACTGGAAGTTTGTACCCTTTAACCACCTGCAGGCATTAATCTCCTTCACCCACTGCTGTTCTTCGTACTTTGTTTTTCTATGGCTTCCATTTAAGTGAAATCATAATTTATTTTTCTCTGTCTAGTTTATTTCACTTAGCATAATGCCTTCAAGAGTCATCTATATTGTAAAAGACAGAATTCACTTCTTATGGGTAAAATTATATTTCATCACATATATAGGCATGTATATAATTGCGTTTAAAAATCAGATTATTCAGGGCCGGAGCGATAGCCCAGCGGTAGAGGCGTTTGCCTTGCACGCGCCGGTTCGTGCCGCCCGGGTTCGATCCCGGCATCCCCATATGGTCCCCGAGCACTGCCAGGAGTAATTCCTGAGTGCAGAGCCAGGAGTAACCCCTGAGCGTCGCCGGTGCGTGACCCAAAAAAAAAAATCAGATTATTCATTGACCGACAGGTATATTGCCTATCTCTTGGTAATTGTGATTGTGCTATAATAAACATGTGAGAGCATACTTTTTTTTTTTTTTTTTTTTTTGCTTTTTGGGTCACACCTGGCAATGCTCAGGGGTTCCTCCTGGCTCTGCACTCAGAAATCACTCCTGGCGGTGCTTGGGGGACCATATGGGATGCCGGGATCGAACCCTGTCCGCACGGACCGCCGCATGCAAGGCAAACGCCCCACCCGCTGGGCTATCGCTCCCGGCCCCAGCATACGTATTTTTAATACTCTGCCTTGTTTGTTTTGGGGCCACACCCAGTGGTGTTCAGGGCTTACTCTTGCTTCCTTGCTCAGGGATCTCTCCTGACAGTGGTCAGGCTGATTTGTGGTGTCAGGATAGAAACTAGCTTGGTCTTGTGCAAGGCCAGCAACTTACCTGCTGTACTATCTCTTCAGTCCAATATCCTGTCTTTTTTTTTTTTGCTTTTTTGGGTCACACCCAGCAATGCTCAGGGGTTACTCCTGGCTCTACACTCAGGAATTACTCCTGGCGGTGCTCAGGGGACAATATGGGACACCGGGATCGAACCCGGGCCGGCACAGTCCGGGCGCATGCAAGGCAAATGACCTACCCGCTGGGCTATCGCTCCGGCCCAATATCCTGTCTTTTGTGTGACAGGCATTCTAGCTGATGAGAGGTGATTTTCATGTTGTGGTTTTGATTTTAATTTCTCTGAGTATGGGTGATATTGTACATCTTTTCATGTACCCACTGGCCATCTGTGTATCTTCTGGAAAATATCTATGTAGGTCCTTTGTTCATTTAAAAATTGTGTTATTTATTTTATTGCTCGGTTTTTTTTAAAGTCATATGTGTCGGGGAGTGGCGCGGGGTCCCCGACAGTGCCGGGAAGCAAGTTCCCTTCTACCTCCGAAGCCAGCGGGAATGGATGAAGACTCAGGAATCCGACGCAGTTTTAAAAGGGCTCTACTATCACAGGTTACAATATACAATCCAAGAGCAGGGAAAACCCTCCGGACTCTGGGTTCCCAGCTAGGCCCCAGCCAGGTATAGGCCAAGATGGCTGCCACCACGCATGTTGAGGCCCAACAGAGAATGGAGAGGACAGAGAAGCAAAAACACCAAGGGAAGCCGAAATGGCAAAAAGGGGGAAAAGAGAAAGCTGCTTTCTTCTTGCAGCTTATTTTATAGCTAGAAATCCGTCCAAACTCTCCCAGCCCAGCCCATTCTGGGCTGGGCTATCCAGAGATGAAAACAGGATAACAGCTCTATAGAATGTAGCAACTTCAGGAGACCATCTGGTTGTTTACAAGGACCCAGAGCTAATTAAAAGCCTCCTAGCAGAGCTGGGAGAAGCTATAAGCTAAATGTAACTTCCCCTGGCAGGAAGGATCAAATGCCCTCAGGTAATTTCTCCCAGCACCTCACCTAATATCTTGAGCCAAGATCTGCCTGGAATTGCCTTTATAGGGTAGAGAAGGGGGTTTCTGAGATGGCATGTCTCTGTACCAAAGACTAATACTAATGCCAGTTAAATATTTCTCCAAGCCTTCACAAGAGTCTCGTCTACTTCACGGTAGTTTTATATTTTAGTTGCCTTTGAGTTATCAGGGAGCCATGCTTGCTTGCTTGGAGGCAAACAGCATTTCTCTCTGGTCTAATTACTTAGAGATCCAACGTGGCCAGGCAAATATGCTGGTAAGATCTAGCTAGTCCCACGATGCTTGTGGTAGCATGAGAGAATATTTATACCAGCCAGTACAGAATACATGGTCAGATAAGACTGCCACATTCAGACTATCCCCCTATCTATGAAGTGACCTGCAGGAGGCAATCCAGGGCAGATGCAGAGGCCCAGGCTTTTAGGTGTCCTGCAACACATATGTATCATTATATATTTTAAAACTAAGTTCTTACCAAATGAGTGATTTACAGATATTTTATCCCAGTCTTTGTGTTGCTTATTTTCTTTTGCTCTTTCATTTCTTTCTCTTCTTCTTCCTCATACATTACCTCTTCTTTGGTTGTGCAGAAGAATTTTAGTTTGATGTAGTATCATTTGTTCATTCTTGCTTTTATTGCTATTTTATTAACATCATGACAAAGAAATCATTGCAAAGACTAATGGCAAGGAAGTTTTCCTCTGTTTTCTTCTAGGAATTTTTATTGCTTTCATCTCATATTTAAATATTTAATCTTTTTGAAGTTGGTGTATATGAGTGTGTATTGTTAGGGGTAAAATTTCTTTCATTGGTTTGCATGTGAATATTCAGTTTTGCCAATAATATTTATTGAAGACATACTCTCTTATCAAATATCATCAGTTTGTTTCTGGACTTGCAATACTGTTTTATTGGTCTTTGTGTCTTTATATACCAGTTACATCACTTGGATCACTTGTCTTCTTGCTGTTCATTGATTTGCTCGAAAGGGTACCAGTAACATCACCATACGTCCTGTTGTGTGCTAGTGTAGTCCAAGGGCATCTGCTTGCTCCAGGAACACAAAGAGTCTCAAGCTATTTGTTCAGGTCATGGGAATGAGGTCTATAAATGCTACTGTTTTGGGGCCGGAGCAATAGCCCAGCAGGTAGGGCGTTTGCCTTGCATGCAGCTGGCCTGTGTCGGCCCAGGTTTGATCCCGGCATCCCATATGGTCCCCTGAGCACCGCCAGGAGTGATTCCTGAGTGCAGAGCCAGGAGTAACCTCTGAGCGTCACCGGGTGTGACCCAAAAAGCAAAATAAATAAATAAATAATAAATGTTACTGTTTTTTGGCATATTGAATATGACATGGGTAGCTTCTTGCCAGACTCTGCCATACAGGTGGGATACTCTCGGTAGAAGGCTCTCAGTTCGTGCATTTAATGATGAACTGCACAGCCAAAGCAGCCGCACACAACGGTTGGTGGGGGAAGATCGACCCTTTCTCTTGGGTGGAGCTCAGACGAGCTGTGGAGTTCGGATGTGGAAAATGACTGCCCTCATGGTGCGGGGTTCCTCTGGCTTCTTGCGAGGCTCTATTGGGATGGCAGGCCAGGGCTAGAACTTGCCTTCCCTCCCGGATGTCTGATGAACAGCTGAGCACAGGGATAGCTAGTAGCAGCTCTGCCCCATGTATCTGATTACCAGTTACATATAGTTTTTTATTAGGATATATTTGTAGTACAATTGAGATCAAGAATATGTGATGCCTCCAGCTTTGCTCTTTCTCAAAATTGTTGGGGCTCTTTAAGGTATTTTGTGATTTCATGAATGTGGAGAGTGTGTGTGTGTGTGTGTGTGTGTGTGTGTGTGTGTAAGGGTGTGTGTATAAAATATGTTATGTGAGTGAGTTGCAAAGAGCCTGCTTAGAGCATGAAGCTGTGAATTCAATCCCAGCACCACCTACACGAAAGACAACTCCAGTGTCTGCTGGGTCAGTTCTGTATCCCCAAGAACGTGTATGATTTCCAGCACTCCTCGCCAGCCATATGCAAGTACCACAGCTGAAGTGTGTCTCCAGCGCCACTGCTGGTGCTCACTACAGCCAAAAGTGTGGGAGCAGGACTAGAGAGATAGTACAGAGGTTAAGTGTCCTACCTACGTACTGCACACAGCCCACCTGGTGTGTAACATAACAGTTGTTATGAAAATTCACCAATTTGTTAACATAACAGTTGTGTATGTTATAGCATATAACATAGCATAACTGTAACATAACAATTGTTATGAGAAAGCACCAATCCCAGCACCTTTTTCCTCCCTTCCCTCCCAAGTCTACACCCTTAGCAGGCACAAAATAATTTATTTTATATTGCTATTACAACTAAATGGCTAATGGAATTATAAAAACTATTACTTCAGTAAAAGAAAATTTGTGAAAATTGTACTATCTCACCATGGGGTCATTAAGTCCTTGTTGAGGGGTTACAAATTGCTCACTCACTTCCTGTCACCAGAGTTACCTTCCCTCCACCAGTGTCCCCAGGTCCATCCTGACCACCAGCTTGTCTCCTTGATAGGCACAACTTTTAAGTTTTGTTATTGCTTAAAGTTTACTTATTGTTTAAAGTTTGTTATTATTTAAAGTTTTTTAAAGATAATAATAAAGTTTTGTTAGTGATTGCATTGAATCCGTAGATCACTGTAAGTAATATGGATTTTTAACATTATTCTTCTGATTCATGAACACAAGTCACCTTTTCATTTTTTTGCATGCTCTTCAATTTATCTCATCAATAAATGTTTTCTAGGGGCTGGAATGATAGTACAGTAGGTAGGACACTTGCCGTGCATGCAGCCAACCTGGATTCAATTCCCTATAGGAGGTTGGTTCCCGAACCTGTTAGGAGTGAGCCCTGAGCACAGAACCAGGAGTAAGCCCTGAGCACCATAGGTGTGACTCTCAAAAATATATTTTCTCTTATTTCACAGCAAGCCACTATGAAACATTCCAGGTAGAGGGAATAGTGTGGAGTGGATGTTTGAGATGTTTGAGATAAAATGTAAGAAGAGCATCCCTGGGATGCTGTCTCGCTTGCCAAGGCATCGAAAATCAGATGGGGGCTGGAGCGATAGCCCAGTGGGTAGGGCGTTTGCCTTGCACGCGGTCGGTCTGTGCCGGCCTGGGTTCAATCCTCGGCATCCCATATGGTCCCCCGAAGCACCAAGTAATTCCTGAGTGCAGAGCCAGGAGTAACTCCTAAGCATTGCCGGGCGTGACACAAAAAGCAAAAAAAAAAAAAAGATAAGAAAAGAAAAGAAAATCAGATGGGCTGGACATGTAATTCGATTTGGAGACAACCGCTGGACTAGAGCCGTTACCAACTGAATCCCACGGGATGTCAAAAAGATCACGGCCGCCCACCTACAAGATGGTCAAGACCCTGAAGGAACGGTTTGAGGCTCTTCATATTCCTGAATCAACCAGGGCTACATTGGCACATGATAGGTCCAATGGAAATGTTACTGGCGCCCACTCTGAGCAAATCGATGAACAACGGGATTCAAGTGATCAAGTGAAGTAAGAAGAGCAGCTAGAGCCCAGGCAGCCATGAGGCAAGAACACACACACACACTCACACACACACACTCACACACACACAGAGATTTAGGCTCTGAATGAACTCTGCAGGCAGAGCTTGCAACTGTGACTTTTACTCTTGAGTGCAAAGGAGAGCAGTCCAGGGTTTGGAGCACAAGGGACATTGTAAAAGGCCATGCGGTTTCGAGTCAAGGTTGTAGCACGAAAGGTTGTTAGTTGCAGTTACTGGGTGCGAGGAATATAGCTTGGTCGGAAATGGGAGCATAAGGTTGGGGCTGTTGTTTTAGCACTAAGTTACATGCCCTGCACACAGTGACCTGAGTTCAATTCCTGGCATAGAAGGAAGGAAGGAAGGAAGAAAGAAAAGGAAGCAGGAAGGGGAAGGAGGGAGAGAAAAATGGGGAATTGGAGAATATATATATATATATATATATATATATATATAATATATAGTCAGCTGTTAGACTTAAGCATTTCAGTCAAAGCTATTTTATATGTATTATCTTAATTAAACTCAGTTTTGTTTCTGAACTTCTGAAATAATTTTTCCATTGACTGTTTACATAGACTAAAGGTTTTTTAGAAATTAATAAGCTCCATAAATTCACCAAGGGACATACTGTCTGTTCTACAAAATGTAGTGTTAATTGCATCTGAGAGTTGTGCCTAAATTAGTCTAGCCAGCTTGTTAGATTAAATTCACTTTATTGAATTTAATAAATTAATTTTCATGTTGTTGCTGCTATGTTAAGTTGGTGTCTTTAGGGGCAAAAGTAGATTTTACCATTTTTTTCTTACAGATGTTCCCTGAAGGCAATAACACAGCTGCTTTAAAATTTTGAACTTGGGGGCCGGAGCGATAGCCCAGCGGGTAGGGCATTTGCCTTGCACGCAGCCGGCCTGTGCTGGCCACAGGTTCGATCCCCGGCATCCCATATGGTCCCTCAAGCACCGCCAGGAGTAATTCCTGAGTGCAGAGCCAGGAGAAACCCCTGAGCATCGCCGGGTGTGACCCAAAAAAAAGTAGAATTTTTTGAAGGGCTGGAGAGAGCACAGCAGGTAGGGCACTTACCTTACATGTGGCCAACCCAGATTTGATCCCTGTCACCCCAAGTGGTTCCTGAACTCTGCCAGGAGTGATCACTGTGTGAAGAGCCAGGAGTAAGCCCTCACCACTGCCAGGTATGACCCTGAACCAAAATAAAATAAAATAAAATAAAGTAAAATAAATTTGGGGGACAGGGTTAAAAATAAAATAAAATATTGTATTTGAGCAAGTTTTGAAGGAAAATTTCTGATAATTTCCTTTAAAAATGTTAGTATGGGGTCAGCAGAAATAGTCCAGCGGGTAGGGTGTTGGCCAACTCAGGTTTGATTTTCTGGCATCCCATCTGGTCCCCAAGCACCACCAGGAGTAATTCCTGAGTATAGAGCAAGGAATAACCCCTGAGCATTCCTGATCCAAAAAAGAAAAAAAATAATTTTCTCCAGGAACTCACTTTGTCCCTTTATTTTTCTTAGTCTCAACACACTTTCTTGGTTGAACATATTCATAACTATGGATTTTTTTTTTTGGCTTTTTTGGATCACACCTGGCAATGCTCAGGGTTGCTCCTGGCTCTGCACTCAGGAATTACTCCTGGTGGTGCTCAGGGGACCATATGGGATGCCGGGGATCAAACCTGGGTCGGCCACATGCAAGGCAAATGCCCTACCTGCTGGACTATCACTCTGGCCCCATAACTATTGGATTTTTATCTAGAGCTCCAAACCTGTATATTCATCTCCTTTACACATCTTCATCTGGCTTCCTTAAGGATCTTCAACTAAATGTGTTCTAGGTAGGCCTGGATCTCATCTTTTCCCCAACTCTACTAAAAATGTAATGCTCTGTAATATTTTCCATATTGGTGATGAATGCCAACATAGTCAGCTAACATAGAAGCCTGAATTAGTTTTGACTTCTCTCTGCCTCTCACTTGCTCTATTTAAATAGTTGACTTACACTGGAGCATGTGCCAGTGATTTAACTTGCAGGATCAGTCTTGCAAGGAGCATAGTTTTGAAACAGAGCTGTCCTCCACATCTTTGCTTTCTTTGCAGAAGACAGTGCCTCTAAGTGAACACTTGCCCGACATCTCAAAGCCTGCCTTGTTTACACCATTACCGTTCAATATTGTTGCATATTATGTTATGCTGATGGACTCGCCCCTGGCAGCAGCTG
Organism: Cryptotis parvus; assembly: GCA_021461705.1. Taxonomy (NCBI): domain Eukaryota; kingdom Metazoa; phylum Chordata; class Mammalia; order Eulipotyphla; family Soricidae; genus Cryptotis; species Cryptotis parvus. Next base: position 8,285 of record JAJIBD010037751.1, read on the forward strand.
CTCATTTCTTGCTAGGTCCTATCTTTTGTAAACAGAATTCCAAGTGTTAGTCTCTCAGATAAGAAACTCTATTGCTCTGCTGTCCTGGTGTTTATTATGTATTAATTAATTTATTTATTTATCTATTTATTTATTTATTTTTGCTTTTTGGGTCACACCCAGCATTGCTCAGGGGTTACTCCTGGCTCTGCACTCAGGAATACTCCCTGGACGGTGCCCGGGAGACGATATGGGATGCCGGGGATCAAACCCGGGTCTGGCTGCATGCAAGGCTGTGCTATCACTCCAGCCCCCAGCTGTCCTTATATTTAGATCTGAACAAATGGCATGTTCTGAACTGACAAGACATAGTAGGGACTCTATATAAAACATCTGGAATCTTAATGTGGAGGGATGGCAAACCATTTTCTTTGACTTTGGAGCCACATGCTGTGCTGCTGGGGATATTCCCAGATCAGTGCTCAGGAATCATGCCCAGTGGTGCTGGGACGTGACCCCAGGGCATGCAGAACACACAGTCGAGCCCATTTCTTAATTTATTTATTTATTTATTTATTTATTTGCTTTTTGAGTCACACCTGGCGATGCTAAGGGGTTACTCCTGGCTCTACACTCAGGAATTACCCCTGACAGTGCTCGGGGGACCATATGGGATGCCGGGATTGAACCCAGGTCGGCTGTGTGCAAGGCAAATGCCCTACCTGCTGTGCTATCTCTCCGGTCCCCTTAAACTGATTTTAATTAATTAATTTGTATATATTATATTATACCACCATGAGATATACACTTACAAAGCTGTTCATGATTGGGTTTCACCCATACAGTGTCCCAGCACCATCCCTCTATGGCAGGCCCCCCTCCTCCTCCTCCAACTCCTCCTCTTCCTCCTCCTCCCTCCTTCTTCCTTCCTCTTCTTCCTTCTTATACCTTCTTCTTCCTTGTCCTCCTCTCTCCCTTCTCTTAAATATTGTGGCTTGCAATAATACATTTAGGCATTATCATGTATATCCCTTGCCTATTTTCAATGCTCAGGTCTAGTCTGGCATTGCCATTTCCAACAGTTACTAGCCTTATACCCCAAAATTACTGCTTCCTTGTCTATCTTACCTAACCTTCGACCCCACACACCGTGGGAGAATCCAACCACTCACAAGTCCTCCTGGTTCATGTATTGCCTTGGATATTGGTCACATTAGCCCATTTTTTAAAATCACTGCACCACAATTTTTAATTTTCACTATTATTTCTTTTTAGGTTTTTCTGGGTCACACTGGGTGATGATCAGGGGTTATTCCTGGCTTTATGCTCAGGATTCATCCTGGCGGTGCTCAGGGGACCATATGGGACGCCTAGGATTAAACCCAGATTGACCACGTGCAAGAAAACACCCTACCTACCCCTGAACTATCACTCTGATCCACAATCTAGCTCATTGAGCTATTTCCCAGCCTTTTCCTATTTCCAGGCTATTTCCCAGCTATTTCCCAGGCATTTTCAACAAGTGCCTCTGGGGAAAAGTTTGTTCCTGACAAGATCCTAATAGTGCCAAACAGATTAAGTAGGGAATAACACTGTCCTTTTCCTCTTCATCATCATTGTCATCTAACAGCATCTAACAGCACCTAGCATTACCATAGAAGCACGAGAATTATTATGGGTTCGGATTATCTAACAGAAAACTCCAAAATAACCATGACTTCAAATGCTTTTTTTGTATGTAGAAAAGGGAGGCTAAAGAGATCTTATGGAGGGAAAACTGCTTATCTTACGTGAAGCGGACCTCGGCTCACCTGGCTCACTCCCTCTAGTCCCCCTGAGCATTGATCTCTGAAAGGTTCTCAGGAACAAACCCTGAGTATCTGTGGCCCCAGGCAAGCGAGCAAACGAACAAGCAAACCACCAGAAATGACAGAAACCAGAATGGCACAGCAGGTAGGGCTGTTGCAGTGCATGCAGCTGACCCTGGTTCATTCCCGACACCACATCTGGGCCCCCAAGCCCCACCCAGAGCACAGGGCCAGGAGTGAGCCCTAAACACTGCTGAGTATGGTCCCCAATCAAGTAAAAACATATTTGTAAGGAAAGGAAGTAGGCAGTGTTAAGTGAGTACATAGCACAGCAGCTACACAAAGTCCCATCTTCATGTTTGACCATCCTTAGCTCATGATTTAAATATCTTCGAGTCCAAGATAGCTACTAGTGCTTCCCTGATCCTGTCTAGAGGTAAGAATGTCAAAAAAAGAAGCGCTGGGGCAGGATCCCTGAGCACTGATCTGGGAGGAGCCCAGCAGAGCTTCCCTGTTGCCCAAAGCCTAAAGAAAAGAAATTAGAGCCAGTAGTTTGACTTCATTGCGGCTGAGGTGGTGGATAACCCTCAAGCCATAAGCTAAACTAGAGCTTAAAAGCAAAAGTCAGAGGGTCGTAGATCCATGCGAACTGTGGAAAGTTCTGCCGCGTTCTGGGTAGTCTGGAAGGTCGTCACAGGTTTATAGCTGTGCTCCTGCTCAGGGAATACCTGAGAGGTCCACAAGCCTGTATTTCCCCATCACGTAGATCACCGAAGTCCGAGAATGTCCACTGTATTGTCCTTGTTCTGAAATCTGTTGTCAGAGTTACTATTTGCGATATAGCATGCAGTCTCAAACGCGGCTGGGGAGCTGGAACTCCGCTCTCCCCAGGCTCAGCTGACCATGGGGCTCCCAGGAGGACAGATGGGTTTTGGGAGGGGCCCATCACCTCTCGGGGTCCCGGAAGCAGCTGGATGAGACTCGCCCACCACACTAGCCACCACCTTCACTGTCCGGACACTGGGATGCTACCTCAAGACCAGATTAACAGAGCAAAACGAGTTCAAGCCCAGGTAGGCAGCTCCCAGAAGCGGGAATCACTGGGAATTCATCAGATGGAGTCAGGGGTCGGTCCTTCCCCTTCCATTTTGTCAAGCCTGGTGGCCCCGCCCAGGAGCTGCCCTGGGGTGACCAGCCATAGCATGCAGTAAACATGTATTAGGAGGTCTTGTCAAAGGTGGAAATTATCACAAACGTGGGAGTCAGAGGCTAGGTAAGACAGAAAATGGAACAGTGTGCTAACAATTGTCCAAAAGTACTAATACCAACCTAGAACTGAGCATTAAATAGAGGCAAAAGATACACATGACAACCCTTTAATGTATGTTCTGTAATCCATAGTCTGGAAGAGAAGGAAAAGAGAAAGAGAGGAAAGGGAAAGAAATAAAGAACCTGCCATGGAGTAGGGCTGGGGAGGGGGAGGGAACCGGGATGTTGGTGGTGGGAGATGGGCACTGGTGGAGGGACGGGTGCTGGAACACTGTATGACTAAAACCCAAATATGAACTCTTTTAATTGTATATCTTTGTAATTGTAATAAAAAAGTTACTATTTGCCAAACAAATGAAGTGAATGTTGCAGAATATATACATCTAATATGTATCCAGTAGAGACACTTTGGAGATCAAATCCAAAAGGGCTTATCCGTTACAAAACGTGCATGCTACAACTGATCTATACCCCAGCCTTTTAGGAGCCTTTTGCATCCCAGGACTCCAATAAAATAATTGGAGTCTTGATTCCCCCCCCCCATCAGCCTGCGCCTATGGCAGGATACATATCTCTATTGCTCTATTGGATACATCATTGTATCATGGCCCCGCCCAGGAGCTGCCCTGGGGCGACCAGCCATAGCACGAAGAGCCTCAAAGGCACTGGGGAACTGGAACTCGGCTCTCCCCTAAGCTCAGCTGACCATGAGGCCCCCAGAAGGACAGATGGGTTTTGGGAGTGGGCCCATTACCTCTAGGGGGTCCCAGAAGCAGCCGGATGAGACTCGCCCACCACATCAGCCTCCATTTTCTCTGTCTGAATGCTGCAGCACATCAGAGCCCACCCAGGAGGGACACTGACCTCAAGATCAGATTAACAGAGCAATATGAGTTCGAGCCCAAGGTAGGCAGGTACCAGAGCGGGAATCACCAGGAATTTGTCAGATGGAGCTGGGGTCGCCCCTTCCCCTCTCCATTTTGTCTGAGCCCGGTGCCCCACCCAGGAGCTGCCCTGGGGTGACCAGCCATAGCATGCAGAGCCTCAGACGCAGCTGGGGGAGCTGGAACTCAGCTCTCCCCTGGCTCAGCTGACCATGGGGTCCCAGGAGGACAGATGGGTTTTGGGTGTTGGCCCATCACCTCTGGAGGGTCCTGGTAGCAGCCGGATGAGACTCACCCACCACATTAGCCGCCATTTTCGCTGTCCTGACGCTGCAGCACATTAGAGCCCACCTGGGAGGGACGCTGACCTCAAGACCAGATTAACAGAACAAAGTGAGTTCGAGCCCAGATAGGCAGCTCCCAGAAGCGGGAAACACTAGGAATTCGTCAGATGGAGCTGGGGTCGCCCCCTCCCTCTCCATTTTGTCTGAGCCTGGTAGCCCCGCCCAGGAGCTGCCCTGGGGTGACCAGCCATAGCATGCAGAGCCTCAGGCGTAGCTGGGGGAACTGGAACTCGGCTCTCCCCTAGCTCAGCTGACCATGAGGCCCCAGGAGGACAGATGGGTTTTGGGTGTTGGCCCATCACCTCTGGAGGGGTCCCGGAAGCAGCCGAATGAGACTCGCCCACCACATTAGCTGCCATTTTCGCTGTCCGGACACTGACCATGAGGCCCTTAAGTCGTATGGCCGCTTGCGCCACAAGGTCCATCAAACTAGTGGAAATAGTTATGTCCTTTAATGTACTGCATTCTATGATGTGTAGGAAGGTTAGGTGGGGGGAGAGATAGAGAGGAGAGAAAAGATGTACAGAACCCGCCAAGTAGTTGGGTGCGGAGGGGGGGGGAGGTGGGGACATTGGTGATGGGAGATGGGTTCGGGTGGAGGGATGGGTGTTGGAACACTGTAGAACCAAAACTGGAGCATGAGCATATTGCAATTGTATGTCTAAAATGGTGTAATAAAATTAAAAAAAATAAATTATGAAAAAAAAGAGTTTGGTGGGGTTGCCCTAATTATATTATAAATACCCAATAGATAACAAAATAAAATATTTACAGCCTTGTGACATAGTCATAATGAATTTTTCCTATAGCTGTTCTCATTGCAAGCATTTTACTGCTGTGTGTAATGTTCATGTGAAATACGCAATCTGGGAGGAGTAAAACGATTGAGGGAGGGTTACAATACTATTATACATGTTGCTGATAATTCAAACGATTGCTTCTATTCAGTTGACTTAAATGTTACCTCACTGAAGTCTGGGAAATGTCTTTTTTAGAGATCCCACCTACACTTCTAGTGATGCAATCACAATTTAGTCTTTTTCCAGAGTCACAGGTTTTTGTTTTGTTTTGCTTTGAATATTACTTTAGCTGCTTAATGTGAGCAATGGTGAGCAATGAGCAATGGATTCTTATTCAGTACAATCTGATACAGTCAGAGCTATTTGAAGCTTAAAATAAAAATAAAGGTAAGGTCTTTATACCCCAAAACAAAGGATCTTTTTTTTTTTTTTTTTTTTTTGCTTTTTGGGTCACACCCGGCAATGCTCAGGGTTACTACTGGCTCTGCACTCAGGAATTATTCCTGGCAGAGCTCGGGGACCATATGGGATGCCGGGATCGAACCCGGGCCGGCACAGGCCAGCCTCATGCAAGGCAAATGTCCTACCCTACCCGCTGGACTATTGCTCCTGCCCCTACAAAGGATCTTTTTTTTTTTTTTTTTTTGCTTTTTGGGTCACACCCGGCAATGCTCAAGGTTTTCTCCTGGCTCTGCACTTAGGAATCACTCCTGGCGGTGCTCAGGGGACCATATGGGATGCCAGGGATCGAACCCGTCGCGGCATGGGCCAGCCTCATGCAAGGCAAATGCCCTACCAGCTGGGCTATTGCTCCGGCCCCCAAAGGATCATTTTTAACCAACAACAGATATCATAAAATTCTCTCTCTCTCTCTCTCTCTCTCTCTCTCTCTCTCTCTCTCTCTCTCTCTCTCTCTCTGCTCTCTCTTTTTCTCTCTCCTCTCTCTTTGCTTTTTGAGCTACACCTGGCAATGCTCAGGAGTTACTCCTGGCTCTGCACTCAGGAATTACTCCTGGCAGTGCTCGGGAAACATGTGGGATGCCAGGGAGAGAATCTAGGTCAGCAATGTCCAAGGCAAACGCCCCTCCCTGCTGTGCTATTGCTTGGGCCCCAGATTTTATCAAATTCTTGCAATTGGAAAAAGTTCAGCTCCTCAAAATGATAGCTGACAAAGATCATTAGCTCTTAGGTTAAAATGACAATTGGAAAGAACAGTAACAGAGTGGGACTTTGAAAGGTTGCTTTAGAAAGCAGCTGGCAGTGGGCACAGGGAGGAAGTAGGAGCAAATGGTATTTTTGAATAACATTTGGGAGTAGGTGCCTTCCGGGTGAACTGACAGCTCAGCTCTTCGGGATGGGGTGTTCCCAAACTTAAATGTTCTGTGAACTGCTTTTCTTATTACCAGCCACAATCAGGCATCGCCCTTGCTGAGACTGTGAACCAAAAAAGGTTCTATATGTAACTACATATAACTACTCTCACTCTGCAAATATATAATAAAATAATGCATACTCAAATGGATATATGTAAGCTATAGCTTTATGATTTTTTTTCTTTTGTGGTCACTCCCAGCAATGTCCAGGGGTTACTCCTGGCTCTACTCCCAGGAATTACTCCTGTCGGTGCTCCAGGGACCACATGGGATGCTGGGGTTCGAACCCGGGTTGGCCGCATGTAAGGCAAACGCCCTACCTGCTTTGCTATCACTCTGGCCCCAGTATAGTTTTATGGTTTCATATAAGCAATCTACACTTTTTTGTTTTGAACTATAGCTGTCTCTAAAAGTGGAAAAGTTTGTTGAAGTTTGTATTTAAGTGTTTATCTCCTACTACATAGATTTGATCCATATATATGCAAAATTCAGGTTTTAAAATGTGAGCAAGCTCTTTTGTTGAAAAAAGAAGAAAAGGGAATTATATAGCTTTGCTTTCATGAGAACTCAGTATTCTCTTGTGATGCTCCTAAGTGAAAAACAGGCTTTTCTGGGGTGGGGGATCGGTGCAGGGATAGCACAGCAGGGATAGGACATTTGCCTTGCACACAACCAACCTCAATTGGATACCTGGCCCCATAACGAAGGAAGGAAGGAAGGAAGGAAGGAAGGAAGGAGGGAGGGAGGAGGAGGGAGGGAGGGAGGGAGGGAGGGAGGGAGGGAGGAGGAAGGAAGGAAGGAAGGAAGGAAGGAAGGAAGGAAGGAAGGAAGGAAGGAAGGAAGGAAGGAAGGAAAAGCAGTGTAGGAAAGGTTCTGTTATTTTTTACTATTTTTATTTCTTTCTTTTAATGTGGGGGGACCACACTGGTGGTATTCCTGGATTATTCCTGGCTCTATTCTCAGGAGTGAACTGTGGTGTTGCTCAGGGACCGTGTGGTGCTGGGATTTAAACCAAGGTAAGCCACATGTGTACCTAGGTCGAGAAATCAACATGATGAAGCGACCTAAAACCTGAGCTGCGCAGGAGGAAGAGAGCAGCATGGAATGCCTTCAAAGGCATCGAAGAAATAGCTAAAAGGACAAAGAACCTCCGGCTCCGGGCACATATCTTTGACTCCACCATTCTCCCTGCATTAACATATGCCTCAGAGACCTGGGCCCTATGAAAGCAGGATGAGAATGGTATTCTGGTCTCCCAGAGAGGAATCGAAGAGCTATGCTTGAATACCACGCCTCACTCAAGTGAGAGAAGGAATCCGGAGTTCTGACCTCCGTCGCTATTCCAGAATCAGGGATGCTGTCTCGTTTGCCAAGGCATCGAAAATCAGATGGGCTGGACATGTAATGCGATTTGGAGACAACCGCTGGACTAGAGCCATTACCGACTGGATCCCACGGGATGTCAAAAGATCACGTGGCCGCCCACCTACAAGATGGTCAGACTTCCTTGTAAAGACCCTGAAGGAATGGTTTGAGGCTCTTCATATTCCCGAATCAACCAGATGCCATTGGGCTACATTGGCACGTGATAGGGTCCAATGGAAATGTTACTGGCGCCCGCTCGAGCAAATCAATGAATAACGGGATTCAAGTGATCAAGTGATCAAGTGAAGCCACATGCAAGGCAAGAGCCTTAACCTTGTACTATAAACACCTTAACTCCTGTAACTATCTCTCCAGTCCCAGTTTAATTTTTTTTCCTTTTTGGGTCACACCCAGCAATGTTCAGGGATTACTCCTGGCTCTGCACTGAGGAATTACTCCTGGCGGTGCTTGGGGGCCCATATGGGATACCAGGGGTCGAACCCGGGTAGGCTGCATGCAAGGCAAATGCCCTACCTGCTGGACTATGGCCCGGCTCCCCACTTTAAATTTTTTTTATTCCCTCTCCCCTTCCCTCTGTTGATGTTATTGTAATGGCTGGACACTCACTTGGGTGTGGCTCAAATTTAATTGTGGTCCTCACTAGGAGTCATACATACTCCTTTAGTGTGGTGCTGACACATCCTGGTTGCTGTGTGCATCCCCCTGGCTGTGTTGCTCCCACACAGGCTTGGCACAGCAGAGGTGGGACTGGCGCTCAGGGCAGCCGGGCTTACCTGGCCCCTTAGCTGCGGTGCTTGCTGGGGACTGCACCTTCCCGTTGCAGTGCTCGTGTTCTCCTGACTGTCAGGCAGCTGGAAGTAGCTTGTTGTGTGCGTGAGCTTGGCCAACAGAGCTGACAAAAAGTGGCACTCCCAGGGCACATATGGGACCAGTGACCAAACTCATTTCCCAGTCCTGAGTATATATATATGTTTTGCTTTTTGGGTCCCACCCGGCAACGCTCAGGGGTTGCTCCTGGCTCTGCACTCAGGAATTACTCCTGGCGGTGCTCGGGGGGACCATATGGGATGCCAGGGATCGAACCGGGCCGGGCACAGGCCGGCCACGTGCAAGGCCAACGCCCCTACCCGCTGGGCTATCGCTCCAGCCACTTAAAATGCATATTTTTAAATACATATTTTAAAATGTATTTTTTAAAAATGCATTGAGGCAGAGGAAATGCCTTCCCTTGTTACATGTGGCTGACCTGGGTTCAATGCCCCGCATTACATACGGTTCCCCCTCACACTGCCAGGAGCGAGTCCTAAGCACAGAGCCAGGAAAAACCCCCACCTTCCCCAATACCTTCCCTCTAATGTGAGAATTTGATAACTCTAGCAGCTAATCAATAATAGGACTTTGTAGACCAATATGATGCTTTGGTGAGTAAAACAAAAAGCAGGACTTAGAACACACTAACAAGTCACCAAGTAGCAATAAGGAAAAGTAACCTGACAAGACTCAGGGATGACATTTTATTTATATTTTTTTCTCTTTGGGTCACACCGCCAATGCTCAGAGGTTACTCCTGGCTCGCTCAGGAATTACTCCTGGCGGTGCTCAGGGACCATATGGGATGCCGGGATTGATCCTGGGTCAGCTGCTTGCAAGGCAAATGCCCTCCCTGCAGTGCTATCGCCCGATCCAGATATTTTTTTTTTTTTTTTGCTTTTTGGGTCGCACCTGGCGATGCTCAGGGGTTACTCCTGGCTCTGCACTCAGGAATTACCTCTGGCGGTGCTCAGGGGACCATATGGGATGCCGGGATCGAACCCGGGCCGGCTTAGGGCCGGCTGCGCAAGGCAAACGCCCTACCCGCTGGGCTATCGCTCCGCCCCCGATCCAGATATTTTAATTTTTTTTTTTTTTTGCTTTTTGGGTCACACCCAGCAATGCTCAGGGGTTACTCCTGGCTCTGCACTCAGGAATTACTCCTGCGGTGCCTGGGGACCATATTGGATGCCGGGATCGAACCCAGGCCGGCACAGGCCGACCGCGTGCAAGGCAAAGCCGCCTACCCGCTGGGCTATCGCTCCGCCCAGATATTTTAATTTTTAAGTACAGTTTTCCTGAATTTATATTGCAGTATACATTATTTAGTCCTTAAAAGTACTATGGACAGTTATAAATATGGAAAATAAAGAAGTTTGTCTTTACAGATTGTGGGGAAGGTTGAAAGTATAGTGAATAACAAGCATCATGTAACAGGTATCTTGTACATTATTTTGGGATACAATTTGACAAATTTGACATTTTGCTGTGGTGTTGGAGACCAAAGCAGAGCCCTCACACTTGCAAAGCCCATCCACCCCCTGCATCCCTGGCCTGGCAAGTTATCATTTCCGTGGTTTGTTTTGCTTTTGGACCATACCTGGTGATGCTCAGGCCTTAACTCTTGGCTCTGTACTCAGAACTTGCTCCCTGCCAGGCCTCAGGGGGCGGCATGGGAGGCTGGGAATCAGACCTGCACTGGCCACATGCAAAGCCTGCGCCCCTACCTACTGTGGTTTCTCTCCAGCCCCATAAGTTGATAGTTTTTATTATAAGCCTAAATAACTTTTTTTAATGCTTTTTGGGTCACACCCAGCAATGCTCAGGGGTTACTCCTGGCTCTGCACTCAGGAATTACTCCTGGCGGTGCTGGGGGACCATATGGGATGCCGGGGATCGAACCCAGACTGGCACAGACCGGCTGCATGCAAGGCAAACGCCCTACCCGCTGGGCTATCGCTCCGGCCCCTAAATAACTTTTTTTTTTTTTGGGTCACACCCGGCAATGCTCAGGGGTTTCTCCTGGCTCTGCACTCAGGAATTACTCCTGGCGGTGCTCGGGGGACCATATGGGATGCCGGGGATCGAACCCGGGTCGGCACAGGCTGGCGCAGCAAGGCAAACGCCCTACCCGCTGGGCTATCGCCTCCGCCCCTAAATAACTTTTTATTCAGTGATTTCATCTTGGGAATATATTAATTAATCATAAAATATGGAAGAGCTGAAGAGATAATTCAAAGCATTGAGTACATCTTTTGCATGCCGGAGGCCTGGGTCCGATCCCCAGTACCGTATGGTCCCTTGAACACCAGGAATGCCACCTGAGCACAGAGCAGGGAGCCCCCTGAGTGCTGGCAGGTGTCACAGCCCCTACACAACACTCCAGAAATAGAAGTAACATTCATAAAGTATTATACACACCAAACAACTTCAAACTTCTCATTCGGTACGAACTGAGCAACTTTTTTCCCTAAGTGTCTACTATGTTCCACACAGTAAGGGTAAAACCATAGATGTCAGATACTTCATGGAATTTGCATTTCAGCGGGGAAAATAAATGAACGAGGGGCAGGAGTGGTAGTGCGGCCGGTAGGGCATTTGCCTTGCTTGCAGCCGATCAGGGTTTGATCCCTGGCATCTCCTAGGCAGCCCCCGCCTCCCTCCCCCCCCCACACAAGCACATCCAGGAGTAATTCCTGAGTGCAGAGCCAGGAGTAACCTCAGCATCCCTGGGTGTGACCTAAAAAATAAAACCATAAATAAATATTTAAAAAATAAATGAAGGGGAGTGGTAGATAGACATAAACACACACATGCATTATGTTCCAAGAACTGTATGGGGTCGGGAGGAATGGACGGATGCAGAGAGGCGATGCTGACTGGTGGTGAGGGAAGGCTCCCCAGAGAGCGACACCTGAGGCCTGATGGGTGGCCGGAAGCAAGCCTGGATGCCATCTGCCAGGCGCCTGTGGCCACCAGAAGGAGCAAATTGGGAGCGAGGAGCTTGTTGGCATGGCTGAGGAACAGGAAGAAAGTTAGTGCAAGTGGATGGAATGAGCTAGAAGGAGAAACAACAGGAAAAGCCAGCAAAGGAACCAACGCTTTCTGGTGTTCACAAAAATTTGGGTTTTCATCTTAGTGAGACTGAAAGCCATTGGAAGCTTGAACAAGTAGGTGAGTCAGTATGACCGAGCTTTTATTTATTTATTTTTTTTTAGAGAAATTATTTTGACATTTTTTATTATACCACAGTGAGATTTACAATTACAAAGATTTTCATGTTTGGGTTTCGCCATACAGTGTTCCAGCACCCATCCCTCCACCAGTGCCCATCTCCCACCACCAATGTCCCTTGATTCCTCCCCCTCCCAGCCTGCCTCTATGGCTGGGCTTTTAAAAGGATGGGGTAGGATAGGACAGCGGGTAGGGAGCTTGCCTTGCACGCAAGCAAGGTTTTGATCTAGGTTTGATCCGTGGTATCCCATATGGTCCCCCTAAGCAACACCAGGAGTAATCTCTGAGTACAGAGCCAGGAGTAAGCCTTGAGCATCACTGGGTGTGGCCCCCAAACAAAAATAAATAAATGAATGAATACATTAATTAATTAATTAATTAATTAAATAAAAGGGTGAGAAGAAAGGGAAGAAAGCCCAGAGGCCAATTAGGGAAGTAAGAAAATAATTCCAGCAGAGAACAATGGAGGGTTGGTGTGTCGGCAATGGTAATGATTGATGTGATGAAAAACTGAAGTTAGACATAATCTGGAAGGTAGATCTGATTACGCTTTATTCACTATCACTATCTTCCCGTTCATCATCTATTTGCTTGAGTGGGCACCAGTAATATCTCCTTATGTCCTGTCTCATGCTAGTAGAGCCCAAGGGCATCTGCTTGCTCCAGGAACATAAAGAGCCTCAGACAATTATATTAGGTCATGTGAATGACCTAATATAATTGTTACTGGTATTTGGCATATCAAATACGACAGGGCAGCTTGCCAGGCTTGCTGTGTGGGTGGCATACTCTTGTAGTCACCTCTAAATCCAGCATTTATTGATGAACTGCGCGCCGCAAGCGGCTGAGCGAGCCGGTTGTGATAGTCTCGTCTGCTGCTGGGTGGAGTTCTGACGAGAGGGAAGTCTGATGTGGAAGATGGCGGCCCTCATGGAGTGGGGGTCGTCTGGCTTGTTGTGAGGCTCTGCTGGGGTGGCGGGCCAGAGCTAGAACCCACCATCCTCCCCGGCGCCTCGGGAACGGGCTGGGCACAGGGAGAGCAAGTAGGAGCTGTGCCCCATGTCTGTAAGTCTCTCACGCGTTATTAGCTAATTGAAAGTGAGTGGTGAGAGAGAAATGAATGACTCCAACATTTGGGCCAAGTTACTAGGACAGGGCTGTCATCAAGTAAGATGGGAATAGGCGGGAAAAGCAGATTTGGAACGAGAGCGGAGAAGTTTGTTTTGAGCATGTAAGACCTCAGATGCCTGAAGGGGAAGTCAGTGCTTTACTGTACCTTGCCCAGCCCACGCCCAGGTTCCCGGCAGCCCACTGCCACTCTGCCATTTCTCATACAGGGGCCTTCTCCAACTAACACCATTTTAAGAGAGAAAAAGCCTGGGGCTGTCATTTCCTCTGATAATAGGGAGGCGGGAGCACTTCTGCTCTGTCCTGACCTCTGCTTTCTGCCCTGGAATGCCTTTGTTTGAGGATGTGATGATGGCTGCGTTGCAACCATCAGCCTTCCCAGGAAAGTCCAATGATCTAAAGGGAGCCCAAGCCCAGCATTGTGGAGAGGAAGCAATTATAGCAACCACCCGCCGCCCCAGGATGCCTGCTATGTGAAAGGCTAAAATCCTTTTTATGTAAGACACTTCAGGTCAGGTTTGCTGAGCCTTTCAGCTGAGAGCATTCCTAAGAGATTCAGTAATAATAGCAACTAACCTTACCTAGTACTTCCTATGCATTAAATAAGGTTGAATGTGTCAGTGCTTAAACATAATAAAGAAAAGAACTTATTAGCTTAAGGACTTTATATATATATGTAAATATATATAGTTGATTCTTTATAATAACTGTGAGGTAGTCACTATCATTAAATACACTTCAGATTGGGAAATTAAGCCTGCAGTGATTAGATCAGACTATGAACCCAGGCAGTTCATATTGGAGAGACCATGTCGTAACCAATCTGCTGCACTGCTACTATTTGTGGTTAGATAATTAAACAGGAAACTACTACTACAGGGCTGTGGAGATGGCTAAAAGGGTAGGAGTGCTTGATTTGTGTGAAGAAGCCCTGGCTTGGATCCCTGGCTCCACATGGCTCCTCAAACGCTGCTGGGGTGACCCTCAGTTACTGAATCTGGAGTAACTCTAGAGCACTGCTGGGGTGACCCTCAGTTACTGAATCTGGAGTAACTCTTGAGCATTGCTGGGGTTACTCTCAGTTACTGAATCTGGGGTAACTCTTGAGCACTGCTGGGGTGGCCCTCAGTTACTGAATCTGGGGTAACTCTTGAGCACTGCTGGGGTGACCCTCAGTTACTGAATCTGGGGTAACTCTTGAGCACTGCTGGGGTGACCCTCAGTGAATCTGGAGTAACTCTTGAGCACTGCTGAGGGTGGCTCAAAAACAAAATCCAAAAAACAAAAACAATACTTTAAGGGATAATTAAAGTTGATTTCTTAATTATTATCCCCCCGAAGTTTCCCAAGCAATGCTCAGGGGACCCAGGGGCCACTCCCAGTGATACTTTGGCTGGCCGTATGCACCAGACTGTTCAGTGCTTGGACCAGGGATCTGATTCAGACTCAGGTGAGGGCCACACTCTGCAATGCACAGTGGGGCATTGGGGCATACAGGGCTAAGCATCGACCCGGCCTCGTGTAAACCCGGGCGTATGCTATGGTCCTCTGCACTATGTATCCAGTCTATCTGCAATTCTTTACTTGGGAAGAACCAGGGCCTCATCTATTCAAGGTTCTGCCACCAAGCCGCATTCCCTGGCTAAAGCAGGCTTTGTTTTATTGCCAGGATGCAAATAACATCTTACATATAAGGGCTTGATGAAGAAGCATATTTTTCTGATCTGTCTTACCAGTCGAAAGTTTAGAAAAATAGTATTTGGAATAATAAATGATTGGTGGTGGGCAAGACCATACTGAGCTACAGTGGTTTCAGCCCATTTGGACAGACACTGGGATCTTACATTGGACACTGGGTCAGTGACTTACAGGCACTAGTAGAAAGTGGTTTCCTCCTTTTCATACCTATGGATCATTGGTTTGTGGATCAGTGCTTTGCACTGGCCTATTAGATATT
>JAJIBD010037752.1:0-11637 GCA_021461705.1 Cryptotis parvus
AGATGATGCTATTTTGGTGTTTTGTTCTGCCTCTCGATCAATATATGCAAGAGAATATGTTGTATCATATTTAGCAGACTAAGCTCTTAGAGGAACGGATTAGTGAATAGTTACTGGAGTAAATTTAAAAGCAGATTTTCTCTGTTATATCTGTGCCTATTATTGGAACATAAGCAGAGATGTTCAAAATACAGATGCAAAAAGAGAGATTATAAACAAAGTATAATTCATCTTAACTGCATATTTTAGAGAAACTGATTTATTTTCTGATTTCATGTTTTACTTTTTATAGTTTAGTTGGCATTTCATGTAATTTAAAATGAGAAAGATAATCAATAGAAAGATCAATTCAGTGTTAAATTCAAGCATGAGACTTTGGCAAAGTACTACATAAATTGGTTCAGAGTTTTCAACTAGATAATCTATTAAGATATCTGCTAACAATATGTGAGGAAATATAAGTATAAATATAAATGAAACAGGTCAATTGGAGGGAGGAATAACATGATTTTGCATAAAAATAAAAAGTGATAAGGGGCCAGAGCAATAGCCCAGCTGGTAGGGCATTTGCCTTGCATGCGGCGGTCTGGGTTTGATCCCGGCATCCCATATGGTCCCGAGCACCGCCAGGAGTAAATCCTGAGTGAAGAGCCAGGAGTAACCCCTGAGTGTCACTGGGTGTGACCCAAAAAGCAAAAAAAAGTGATAATACATACTAATTTAACACATACTAAAATTAGAATTTCAGTGAAGAGAGTACCAGTGCCAAATCCCAACATATCCCCTTTGTTTTTTTTTTTTTTTTTGCTTTTTGGTCACACCCTGTGATGCTCAGGGTTACACCTGTCTTCACTCAGGAATTACTCCTGGAGGAGCTCGGGGATCATATAGGATGCTGGGAAGTGAACTCGGGTTGGCCATCTGCAAGGCAAATGCCCTGTCTGGTTTGCTATCAATCTGGTCCCCTTACCTTTGTATTTTTGATAGACACTGAATCTTTCAATTATAGGATTTATTCACCTCAAAACACTCTCAAGTTAATTAATTTTAAAAGAGAGAAAGTGGACTCCTATTAGAGATAGGAATATATTAGGACATTCTGCTATTAACCACAGAGGGAAAGGGCCACTTTGATATATGGTGCTAGTTTTGGTGATGACGATGACTAGAATTCTTTCTTCACTGATATAGATGAAATTCCAGTAAAACAAATACAGTGCTGACTCTCACATAGGAATCCTTTCTCAGTAGATTGGAATAGTGAGATTGCTTAGCAGTTTGAATTAGATATCAGCTCTTTTAATCAATTATACTGAAAAATTAATACAATAAAGTTTTATTTTGATATTTATAATACTTTTGTATAGGACATAATTTGATTGAAATATTTTAATAGTGTGGACTAAGGTCAAAATAGTAATTTCTAGAAATTGACTGGCTCAATAAAGCTTAATAGGTATACAAATGGAAATAAATCAGCGTTTTCTAGGGTGTTAATAACATGGGTGAAAAGTATTATAAAAAAGAACAGGGATTTTCTAAGCATGGGCAGTACAATTTCTTATCTTGACTGGGGAAGTGGATACACTAACTTACAAATGGAATAGAATAGTCCAAGACATATATACCCACACAAGTACAAATAAGTGTAAGACTGAGGATATTTGAACTATATAGTTAATTTCATCATGTTAATATCCTGATATTCAGTGTTCTGCTAACTGTTGAAAATGGTAATGCCAGAAAACAGGAATGGAGACAGAGATAGAAGGAGGGAGGGAGAAGAAGAAGAAGAAGAGAGAGAGAAGAGGCAAAGGACCTGCTGTAGAGCCAGGCTGGTGGGGCGGATCTGGGGACATCAGTGTTGGGAAATGTGCACTGGTGGAGGGATGGGTGCTGCAACATTGTATGAATGAAACCCAACCATAAACAGCTTTGTAAGCATCTATCTCATGTTGTTATAATAAAAATATTTGGTATTGAAATTTATTATAATTTTGTAAGTTATTATTGCTGTCAAAAATATCCAGGAAAGAGTACACAAAATATAAGCTAGCTACTTTATTTTAAATTCTAGAAATACAATGTCAAGAAAAGTTTTAAAATGCATATTAGTTTTCGGGTTTATTTTTGAATTTCAGTTTCAGGGCTTTCTCTTCATAATCACCTAAAGCACAAAGGTGAGTAAACTAAAAATGAACAGGTATTCTTATGTTTGCTTTTAAAGAATAGAGATCACATGGAAAATTAAGGCTACCCACCCATGAAGGAAAACTGATTTCCAAAATCTAACTGATAGAAATCTTGTGTAATAAGCAGCCTGTGTGCGGAAGCACACAACACTGTCACACTCGAGCTGTCCAGTCCTAGGGCACAACCCAGGCACAGCTGTAGCTGGTCCTCTTGTCTCATGTCAAGTAAAATAAAGCTGAGGAACACTTTTGAAGGTCACAGTCCAAAGCTCAACTCTGAACGAATGAGACCTAACTTTAAGACAATCAAACATCTCTCACACACTTCCCTAAGTAGTCATAGAGTCAACAACTTAAAAAATAATAAAAAGAAAGTCTTGGACATAATTTAAGAACCAGGAACTGAGCCTGGGCCAGGTACAAAGCAAATGTTTTACCCACTGTGCTACTGTTTTGGTCCTAATGTTTTGAAATTGATTCTTTTAAGGATTTTTTGATAGTCTTTATAGTTTTCTAAATATCATGTCACATGTAAATACTGATATTTTGACTTTAATTTGTATGCCTTTAATATCACTTCACTGTTTAATTGTTGTAGCAAGTAATTCCAATTCTATCTTGCAAATATAAATAACATGATTTATAAAAATTGGTACAGATAAAAAGGAGAGAAAAGTAAAACTATATTGGCACAAATGTGGGAAAGGAACTTTCATCTATTGATGGTGGTAACAGTTACTGGTTCAAGATCTTTCAACATCTTTTCAACATCTTTCAACATATTGCCAACAATACGGCAGCTCAAAAACTAAGAATTGAGCTTCAATATGACCCAGCAACTATTCTTCTCAGTTTGGGCACAAGTGCACAATACACTGTTAGCCCTATGTTACAGCAGCTCTATTTGCGTAACCAAAATCTGGAAGCAACCAAAGTTAAATGGTGGTTTTGGTATACATTCTCCTTTGCAAGTCATATAAAACTACGTGCTTGAAATTGAAATTACATTACCTATAAATATATAGCATAAACTTTATGGAAATGATGACTGAAATAAAAATCAGTGATGTGCTAAGAGAGGAGAAAAAATGCAATCATATAAAATCAATTTTAAAAATCACCCCAAAATATTATCAAACCAAATTCAACAGTGCATTAAATCTACACTGGGCAGCTTTTCTCACCAGGGGGAGCAATACCAGACCTGTGAATCAATTATTGTGATACCATTCATTAACAAAATGAATCAGAAAACCAAATGATCGTCTAATGGAATCAGAATTAGATGGGTTTCTAGATGGGTTTCACACAATTTTAAAACAATCATGATCAGAACTCTCAAACTGGATGTTGAGAGACTTCAATATAATAAACTTCGTATATGACAGCCCCATAATTATAATCATGTATTTATGAAAAACTAAACATTTACTCTGATAGGATGAGGATTGGGAAATTGTTCCTTTCTACCCATTTTATTTAACATAGTACTTAAAGTCCTACTTAAAACAGCAAGAAAAAGATTAAAAGTATTCAAGTAAAGAAAGAAAATTTAAAACTCTTTAAGTTGATATGATATGTCAAGAAGAAAACCCTCAATAACAAGAAAACCTATCAGAATAAATGAAACTAGTAAAATCGCAAGATTAGAACATCAGTGTACCAATATCGGTCATATATATTTATATACATATATGTGTAACTGATGTGCCCTATATATGTTTATATATAAGCAATAAAATATTCAAAGGATAAATTAAGAGAATACCCCCATTTAAAACTGTATTCAAAATATATCTAATAATAATTTTAATCAGGAAGATATAAAATAAATATGAAAAACTGACATTTACAAAAGTACATTTAAGAAGACATGATAATGAGAAAAATCCTTGAATAAGGATTAGAAGATTAAATTCATTAAGACATTGCCATTACCCAAAGCAATCTCCAAATTAATTGCAAGAAAAAATAAAACCGAACAGAATTATACCAAATACACAAGGAGGTGAGATCTATTCCAAATATGCAAGAATGCATCAACATTTAAAATAAATTCATATAATACATCCAGTAAACATTCTGAATAAATTTTCTATCATGATATGGATAAAAATCACCTATATAAAATCCAACACTCATTCACAACAAAAAGCTATCGGTGAACCAGAAATAAAAGAGTTCCTCAATTGGATAAAGAAAATTTTTAATTTGATAAAGAGAATCTATGGAACATTGATATCAGGGATATTTGTTGGTGAGAAACCAGGTGCTTTGAGGTTAAGATCAAGAGCAGATAAGGACATCTCCTCAAACCTTCACCACTATTTCTAAAAATAAATCTAGAAATTCTGGCTAGCTGAGTAGGATGAGCATTATATTCAATGTGGTTCCTATAAGGATACCTGGACATTCTTTAAAAAATGACCGAACACTCATGAAATTTTTATGGCATAATAAACCCTCACGAATAGCTAAATCAATCCCTGAGAAGAAGATGGGAGGTATCACTTTCTCCAACTCAAACTCTACTAAAGCAGTAGTAATTAAAAATGACATGGTATTAATATAGAGACAGACCTATAGACCTATGTAATAGAACTGAATATCCTGACACATACTCTCAGTATATGATCAGTTAATCTTTGATAAGGGAGCAAAAAATACTAAGTGGCAAAGAAAGCCTCTTCAACAGGTTGTTGCTGGGAAAACTGCAGTTATGTGTAAAAAAAATGAGCTTGGACCTTCTTCTAACACCATACACAAAAGTCAGATAAAAATGGATCAAAGCTCTCAACATCAGACATGAAACTATAAGGAACATAGAAGAAAACAGAAAAAATGCTTTACAACATCGAATCTAAAGGCATCTTTAAAGATGAAACACCCCTGAAAAAGCAAATGAAAGCAAAGATAAACAAATGGGATTATTTAAAACTGAAAAGCGTCTCCACCTCAAAAGAAACAGTGACCAAGATACAGTGGCAGCCCACAGACTGGGAAAGAATATTCATCCAACACCCATCTGACAAAGGGTTAATATCCAGGATATGCCAGGCACTGGTAGGAACCCTACAAGAAGAAAACAGCCAACCCCATCAAAAAATGGGGAGAAGGAAATGAACAGAAACTTCCAAAAAGAAGAAATTCAAATGGCCAAACACATATGAAAAAGTGCTTTTCATCATTAATCATCAGGGAGATAAAAGTCAAAACAACAATGAGGTACCATCTCACGCCACACAGACTGGCACACATCTAAAGAGGAAGAACAACCAGAGTTGGCATGGATCAGGGAGAAAGGGACTTTCATCCACATTGGTGGGAGTGGTGAATGGTTCAGCCATTTTGAAATCAATATGGATATTCCTCTAAAACTATTTATTGAGCTCCCATTTGACACAGCAATACCAAACCTGGGAATATACCCCAGAGACCCAAAACACACAGAAGAAACACTATCTGAACTTCTATATTCATTGCAGCTCTATTCACGATAGAATCTGGAAACAACCTAAATGCCTGAGAACAGAGGAGTGACAAAGAAACTTTGGTACATCTACACAATGGAATAATATGCAGCTGTCAAAAGATGAAGCCATGAAATTAACCTGCAAATGGATGGACATGGAGATGATCATGCTGAGTGAAATTAGTCAGAATGAAAAGGAGAGATATAGGATAACTGCATTCATTAGTGGGACATAAATATATACTAGTGTTCTACTAATTGGGGGAAATGGTAATGCCACACTAAAACTGAGCATCAAATGTACACAATGGGATTTACATGATAATCCATAGATGTCTGTAGGGCAAGCCACAATGTATAAGAGAGAGAGAAAGAGAAAGAGGGAGAGAGAAAGAGAAGTAAAGGGAAAAGTGCCTGCTATAGAGGCAGGCTAGGAGGGGGGAGGGAATTGGGGACATTGGTTGTGGGAAATGGGCACTGGTGGAGGGATGGGTGCTGGAACAATGTATGATTGAAACCCAATCATGAACATTTTTGTAATTGTATATTGCATTGTGGTATAATAAAAACTAAAAAAATAATTATAGTACATATTGGAAAGAAGAAATAAAAAAGGGGAAAAACAGAGAAGGAGGAACGGAAATGAAGGGGGAAAAGCCGGGAAGGGAGGAGAGAAGAAAGAGAGCAAAGAAATAAAGAACCTTCCATGGAGCAGGGGGCGGGGAGAGGGGGAGGACCGGAAAAAAAAGAAAGTATTGAAATTATATCTATGGAAGTAGATATGAGATGACATGATTTCCCTTCAGAAAGTCTAAGAGAATTAGCATTCATAAATCCCCTTAAACAGCTATGTGATTATAGCAAGTTTATGGGGTTTAGGTTAATGTTAAAAGATGAATTTTTTATAAGTAACAGCAGTAAAAAAAGTTAAAATATGAAATTAAACAAATAAAATACAACTCAAATTACTACCAAAAAAATTCTCATGTATAAGTTCTAAGAAAATATTTTTTTTGTTCTACTGGAGTAAAATATGAAATTTTAATAAAGAAATAAAAGTATTTAAGCAGAAAGATGCCGCATACACATTTAATATTTTCATGATATTTGATATTTATAATTTGATAGCATCAATGTGATATTTGTCAAAATTATGATTTTATAGTTATCATCAAACATTTTCTAAACTTCACAAGAGAAGGTAAAAAGGGTCAGGAAAAGTAACACAAATACTGAAGGTAAGAGCAATGTCAGAAGATGGATCTTATGTAACATTAACTGCTAAAGGGCGCAGTAATCAAGAGAGTATGGCAGTGAATGAAGAACAGATCAATAAACCCAGAAATAGACCCACCCAAAAATAGTCAAATAACCATTGATGAAGGAACAAAGGCAATTTGATGGAAAGAATTCTCTTCAACTAACAGTTCTAAAACCACTCCTGTATAAAGCAAGAATTGTTTCACTTAAGTCTTTCATGAAACTACAAGGCTCTTTTTCAAATAAGCATAAGATAAAAGGGTATGATTTAAGAGCCAATATATTTTCCCACAAATTTCTTCCTACCTCTTTTATCCGTGGGTCAAGAGAGATACCATTTGCTGAACATTTAATTCATACTCATATCTAATAAAAGTAATTTAGTAAAATTATTTTATTTCATTTTCCAAAAATGCTACAATTTGATATTAATAACATATTAATTATATTTCCTTTAAGGAGATAAAATATTCAATAAATTTGTGATCATAAAAACTGAATCTATTCAGATGACTTTTTAGAGATTATATTTAACCTTTCACTTCCTGTCACTAAAGATATATTTGCTTGACTAATAAAGACTAATTAATAATAAATTATATTTGTGGAATTTACTTGGGTTTATTTTATTCTTGTTTCTCAAT
This sequence comes from Cryptotis parvus, assembly GCA_021461705.1. NCBI lineage: Eukaryota > Metazoa > Chordata > Mammalia > Eulipotyphla > Soricidae > Cryptotis > Cryptotis parvus. The sequence continues at coordinate 7,569 of JAJIBD010037752.1, forward strand.
CCTACATATTATTGGATTTATAAACCAAAATCAGGTCAAAGCCTTCAGGAAAAAAATTACCATTGGACAACAAAAATAGCGAGTTATAAAAGAAACTTGATTTATATCATTAATCTTGTGATGGATATAAAATTTTTGTTCTTTTAGTTAACCATATGTAAAGATCAACTGCAGGGAGATTAAAAATTTGGGTATTAAAATTTATTTTGATTATCAATTTAGGGACCAGAGTTATAGTACATAGGTAGGGTGCTTGCCTTGATTGCAACCAACTTGGGTTTGATCTCCAGCATCCCATAAAGTCTCCTGAGCACTGCCATTCCTGAGTTTTGAGTTAGGAATAATGCTTGAGCATTGAAATTCTGGTTGTGGGCCCTCCAACAAACAAAGCAAATGTCAACTTAAAGTAATACTGAGTGTGTGTGTATACACACCATGTGATATATAGTATATTTGATATTAATATCAAGTTATAAATGCGTTATATTTATATACATTAAAATAATGGGAGTAATGTCCAGTTATCTATTGCTACATAACTACTCTAAATATTAGTGGTTTGAAAGAGGAATTTATTGCTTTCTTCCACAAGTGGATGTTACCGAAGTCTCACATGTGCTGATAGTGAACGGGCAAGTGTTTTATAAAGGTCTGACTTGATTGGACATCCCAGATGGTTCATTCACAGGGATAGCAGCCAATTGATTGGGACTTTGGAAAGGAACTCAGTAGAAACCATCTCTAGAATGTTTACAGATGGCACTTCCTTATGGCTTGGGATTCTCAGAACCTGGTGTTGGGATCTGATAGTGCCTAAAGTGCTAATACCAAAAGATTCATTCTGTATCCTAGACAAAAAATTCTACTTGAGTTTAGGAGCTTACATGACCAGACCTAGTTAAAGGACCTGAGAGTTATATTCCAATGACAGAATGAGACGGCATGAGAGAAGAAAACTGTGGGAATGGATTAATGCTTGTCCATGGGACCTATACCTTAACTCGAGGAGTGCTTAAATTGGATGGAATGAATGTATCAACTATAAAATAATACAAACAAATACAGGGATGGAATTAAATTGAAAAATAACTTGTCATTATCTTTGGAACTGAATTTTTCACCTACAATCCCAATAACTCAACATTCTTTACTTTCAAAAACAGTCAAAAAATTAAGAAATTTGTCTAAAATAGAATCACAATGTTATCCAAATACTAAAAAAGAAGTAGAATAACATCAGGTACAAAAGTGGGTATACTCCTTTATCGAAGATTAAGTGGTTGTATATTTGTGAGTGCGTTTCAGGATACTCAGTTCTATTCCATAGGTCTACGGGTCTGTCTCTATACCAATACCACACTGTCTTAATTACAACTGCTCTGTAGTAGAGCTTGAGGTTGGGGAAAGTGATACCCCCATCTTCTTTTTTCCCAAGGATTGCTTTAGCTATTCGTGGGGTTTTATTATTCCATACAAATTTCCAGGAGTGTTTGTTCAATTTCTTTGAAGAACATCATGGGTATCTTTATAGGGACCGCATTGAATCTGTATAAAGCTCTAGGGAGTATTACTATTTTGGTAATGTTAATCTTTCCAATCCATGAGCAGGGAATGTATCTCCATTTCCTCAGGTCTTCTTTATTTCCTGAAGTAACGTTTTGTAGTTTTCTTTGTAGAGATCCTTTACATTCTTTGTCAAACTGATTCCTAGGTATTTGATTTTCTGTGGTGCAATTGTGAATGGGATGGTTTCTTTAATGTCCCTTTCTTCTCTTTTACTGTTTGCATATAGGAAGGCCATTGACTTTTGGGTATTGATTTTGTACCCTGCTACTCTACTATAAGAATGTATTATTTCTAGGAGCCTCTTGGTAGAGAGTTTTGGGTTTTCCAGGTATAATATCATGTCATCTGCAAATAGTGATAACTTGGTTTCTTCCCTTCCTATCTGGATGCCCTTAATGTCTTCAATAAAGGAGCAAAAAATATTAAGTGGAGCAAATAAAGCCTCTTCAACAAATGGTGCTGGGAAAACTGGGCAGCTACATGTAAAAAATGAACTTAGACCTCCTTCTAACGCCATGCACAAAAGTCAGATCAAAATGGATTCTAGATATCGATATCAGACATGAATCTATAAGGTACATCGAAGAAAACATAGGAGAAAGCGCTCTACGACATTGAAACAAAAAAGTATCTTTAAAGGCGACACACCACTGACCAAGCAAATGGAAGCAATGATAAACAAATGGGATTATATAAAATTGAAAAGCTTCTGCACCTCGAAAGAAACAGTGACCAAGATACAAAGACAATCCACAGAGGGGGGGAAAGGATATTCACCCAATACCCATCCTGACAAGGGGTTAATATCCAGGATATATCAGGCACTGGTAGCACTCCACAAGAAGAAAACAGCCAACCCCATCAAAAAATGGGGAGAAGAAATGAACAGAAGCTTCCAAAAAGAAGAAATTCGAATGGCCAAAAGGCATATGAAAAGTGCTCTTCATCTTTAATCATCAGGGAGATGCAAATCAAAACAACAATGAGGTACCATCTCACCCCACAGAGACTGGCACACATCCAAAACAGCAAGAACAACCGGTGCTGGCGTGGATGTGGGGAAAAAAAAGGACTCTGATCCACTGCTGCTGGGAGTGCCGACTGGTCCAGCCCTTTTGGAAAACAATATGGGCATTCCTCCAAAAGCTAGATATTGAGCTCCCATTTGATCCAGCAATAGCACTCCTGGGAATATACCCTAGAGACCGAAAAACACATAGCAGAAACACTATCTGTACTTCTTTTATTCATCTCTGCGCTATTCACTATAACTAGAATCTGGAAACAACCTAAATGCCCGAGAACAGAGGACTGGCTAAAGAAACTGTGGTTCATCTACACTATGGAATACTATGCGGCGGTCAGAAAGGATGAAATTATGAAATTTACCTGCAAATGGATGGACATGGAGTCTATCATGCTGAGTGAAATTAGTCAGAAGGAAAAGGACAGATATAGAATGACTGCATTCATTAATAGGATATAAATAGATACCAGTGTTTTACTAAATATGGGAAATGGTAATGGCAGATTAAAACTCACCACTGAATATACACAAAGAGACTTAAGTGATAAACTCTAAATATCTGCAGGGCTAGCCACAATGTGTAAAATAAGAGGGAGAGAGATGCAGAGACAAGAGAGAGATAGAGAGAGAAAGAGAGGAAACTGGGGTACCTGCTATTAAGGCGGCATGGGGGGATGGGAGGGAGGGGGGTACATTGGTGGTGGAAATGGGGCACTGGTGGAGGGATGGGTGCTGGAATACTGTATTACCAAGAACCAATTATGAGCACCTTTGTAATTGTATGATTCACGGTGGTATAATAAAAAAAATTTTTTAAAAAGTGGGTATATAGTTCATGATAAAACCATTCTCACAGTAAAAGTCTATGGTTTTAAAAAAAAGAAATAGTTTTGTAATTTACTTGTATTATAATGATATTGAACAAAATGAAGTTAGCTTCAGAAAGCACATATATATTGCAATATTACATTTTAATGAATCTATAGCTAAAACTTTAATAATAAAATCAGTTTAATGCAATTAAAAAAGTATAAAAAATTCAATGATAAAATATACTGAAATTAAGAGTAGATTATGCAGTAACATGTTGAAATATTTTAAATATTGAAGGAAAGAAAAGACTAATATAAGAAGTTAAACTTTATGTTGGAAAATATCAGACTTCCCTTTTAAAACATACTTAAAATGCTTATTAATCAAATTTCAAAATGTCCACTAATTTAACAAAGGAAAATTATTCTAGAATCTAATATAAAGAATTATACATATATTTCTTTCAATATTAATAAATATTACTTTCAACTAAAATATTAAACAATATTGTCTAAATATTGTTTTATTTAGGATGCCTATTTTGATTTATGAATAAGCAGACAAATTAACAATAAAAGTCTACATCAAACTTTGAGCATTGTTATCTAAACTGCAGCCTATTATAGAGTGGGACAAGTATTACTTATGAGAGGAAAACGCTGA
>JAJIBD010037753.1:0-11476 GCA_021461705.1 Cryptotis parvus
AGATGATGCTATTTTGGTGTTTTGTTCTGGCACTGATCAATATATGCAAGAGAATATGTTGTATCATATTTAGCAGACTAAGCTCTTAGAGGAACGGATTAGTGAATAGTTACTGAGTAAATTTAAAAGCAGATTTTCTCTGTTATATCTGTGCCTATTATTGGAACATAAGCAGAGATGCTCAAAATACAGATGCAAAAAGAGAGATTATAAACAAAGTATAATTCATCTTAACTGCATATTTTAGAGAAACTGATTTATTTTCTGATTTCATGTTTTACTTTTTATAGTTTAGTTGGCATTTCATGTAATTTAAAATGAGAAAGATAATCAATAGGAAGATCAATTCAGTGTTAAATTCAAGCATGAGACTTTGGCAAAGTACTACATAAATTGGTTCAGAGTTTTCAACTAGATAATCTATTAAGATATCTGCTAACAATATGTGAGGAAATATAAGTATAAATATAAATGAAACAGGTCAATTGAAGGAGGAATAATACGATTTTGCATAAAAATAAAAAGTGATAAGGGGGGCCAGAGCAACAGCCCAGCTGGTAGGGCATTTGCCTTGCATGGCCGTCTAGGTTTGATCCCCGGCATCCTATATGGTCCTCCTCGAGCACCGCCAGGAGTAAATCCTGAGTGAAGAGCCAGGAGTAACCCCTGAGTGTCACTGGGTGTGACCCAAAAAGCAAAATAAAAGTGATAATACATACTAATTTAACACATACTAAAATTAGAATTTCAGTGAAGAGAGTACCAGTGCCAAATCCCAACATATCCCCTTTGATTTTTTTTTTTTTTTTGCTTTTTGGTCACACCCTGTGATGCTCAGGGTTACACCTGGCTCTTCACTCAGGAATTACTCCTGAGGAGCCTCGGGATCATATAGGATGCTGGGAATTGAACTGGTTGGCCATCTGCAAGGCAAATGCCCTGTCTGGTTTGCTATCAATCTGGTCCCCTTACCTTGTATTTTGATAGACACTGAATCTTTCAATTATAGGATTTATCCACCCTCAAAACACTCTCAAGTTAATTAATTTTAAAAGAGAGAAAGTGGACTCCTATTAGAGATAGGAATATATTAGGACATTCTGCTATTAACCACAGAGGGAAAGGGCCACTTTGATATATGGTGCTAGTTTTTGGTGATGACGATGACTAGAATTCTTTATTCACTGATATAGATGAAATTCCAGTAAAATAGCAGTGCTGACTCTCACATAGGAACCTTTTCTCAGTAGATTGGAATAGTGAGATTGCTTAGCAGTTTGAATTAGATATCAGCTCTTTTAATCAATTATACTGAAAAAATTAATACAATAAAGTTTTATTTTGATATTTACAATACTTTTGTATAGGACATAATTTGATTGAAATATTTTAATAGTGTGGACTAAGGTCAAAATAGTAATTTCTAGAAATTGACTGGCTCAATAAAGCTTAATAGGTATACAAATGGAAATAAATCAGCGTTCTAGGGTGTTAATAACATGGGTGAAAAGTAATATAAAAAAAAGAACAGGGATTTTCTAAGCATGGGCAGTACAATTTCTTATCTTGACTGGGGAAGTGGATACACTAACTTACAAATGGAATAGAATAGTCCAAGACATATATACCCACACAAGTACAAATAAGTGTAAGACTGAGGATATTTGAACTATATAAGTTAATTTCATCATGTTAATATCCTGATATTCAGTGTTCTGCTAACTGTTGAAAAATGGTAATGCCAGAAAACAGGAATGGAGACAGAGATAGAAGGAGGGAGAGAAGAAGAAGAAGAGAGAGAGAGAAGAGGCAAAGGACCTGCTATAGAGCCAGGCTGGTGGGGGGCGGATATGGGGACATCAGTGTTGGGAAATGTGCACTGGTGGAGGGATGGGTGCTGCAACATTGTATGAATGAAACCCAACCATAAACAGCTTTGTAAGCATCTATCTCATGTTGTTATAATAAAAAAATATTTGGTATTGAAATTTATTATAATTTTGTAAGTTATTATTGCAGTCAAAAATATCCAGGAAAGAGTACACAAAATATAAGCTAGCTACTTTATTTTTAAATTCTAGAAATACAATGTCAAGAAAAGTTTTAAATGCATATTAGTTTTCGGTTTATTTTTGAATTTCAGTTTCAGGGGCTTTTCTTCATAATCACCTAAAGCACAAAAGGTGAGTAAACTAAAAATGAACAGGTATTCTTATGTTTGCTTTAAAGAATAGAGATCACATGGAAAATTAAGGCTACCCACCCATGAAGGAAAACTGATTTCCAAAATCTAACTGATAGAAATCTTGTGTAATAAGCAGCCTGTGAGCCGGGAAGCACACAACACTGTCACACTCGAGCTGTCCAGTCCTAGGGCACAACCCAGGCACAGCTGTAGCTGGTCCTCTTGTCTCATGTCAAGTAAAATAAAGCTGAGGAACACTTTTGAAGGTCACAGTCCAAAGCTCAACTCTGAACGAATGAGACCTAACTTTAAGACAATCAAACATCTCTCACACACTTCCCTAAGTAGTCATAGAGTCAACAACTTAAAAAATAATAAAAGAAAGTCTTGGACATAATTTAAGAACCAGGAACTGAGCCTGGGCCAGGTACAAAGCAAATGTTTTACCCACTGTGCTACCGTTTTGGTCCTAATGTTTTGAAATTGATTCCTTTTAAGGATTTTTGATAGTCTTTATGGTTTTCTAAATATCATGTCACATGTAAATACTCGATATTTTGACTTTAATTTGTATGCCTTTAATATCACTTCACTGTTTAATTGTTGTAGCAAGTAATTCCAATTCTATCTTGCAAATATAAATAACATGATTTATAAAGTAATTTGGTACAGATAAAAGGAGAGAAAAGTAAAACTATATTGGCACAAATGTGGAAAGGAACTTTCATCTATTGATGGTGGTAACAGTTACTGGTTCAAGATCTTTCAACATCTTTTCAACATCTTTCAACATATTGCCAATAATACGGCAGCTCAAAAACTAAGAATTGAGCTTCAATATGACCCAGCAACTATTCTTTCAGTTTGGGCACAAGTGCACAATACACTGTTAGCCCCTATGTTACAGCAGCTCTATTTGCAGTAACCAAAATCTGGAAGCAACCAAAGTTAAATGGTGGTTTGGTATACATTCTCCTTGCAAGTCATATAAAACTACGTGCTTGAAATTGAAATTACATTACCTATAAATATATAGCATAAACTTTATGGAAATGATGACTGAAATAAAAATCAGTGATGTGCTAAGAGAGGAGAAAAATGCAATCATATAAAATCAATTTTAAAAAATCACCCCAAAATATTATCAAAACTAAATTCAACAGTGCATTAAATCTACACTCCGCAGCTTTTCTCACCAGGGAGCAATACAGACCTGTGAATCAATTATTGTGATACCATTCATTAACAAAATGAATCAGAAAACCAAATGATCGCCTCAATGGAATCAGAATTAGATGGGTTTCTAGATGGGTTTCACACAATTTTAAAACAATCATGATCAGAACTCTCAAACTGGATGTTGAGAGACTTCAATATAATAAACTTCGTGATATGACAGCCCCATAATTATAATCATGTATTTATGAAAACTAAACATTTACTCTGATAGGATGAGGATTGGGAAATTGTTCCTTTCTACCCATTTTATTTAACATAGTACTTAAAGTCCTACTTAAAACAGCAAGAAAAAGATTAAAAGTATTCAAGTAAAGAAAGAAAATTTAAAAACTCTTTAAGTTGATATGATATGTCAAGAAGAAACCCTCAATAACAAGAAAACCTATCAGAATAAATGAAACTAGTAAAATCGCAAGATTAGAACATCAGTGTACCAATATCGGGTCATATATATTTATATACATATATGTGTGTAACTGATGTGCCCTATATGTTTATATATAAGCAATAAAATATTCAAAGGGATAAATTAAGAAAAATACCCCCATTTAAAACTGTATTCAAAATATATCTAATAATAAATTTAATCAGGAAGATATAAAATAAATATGAAAACTGACATTTACAAAAGTACATTTAAGAAGACATGATAAATGAGAAAAATCCTTGAATAAGGATTAGAAGATTAAATGTCATTAAGACATTGCCATTACCCAAAGCAATCTCCAAATTAATTGCAAGAAAAAAATAAAAACCGAACAGAATTATACCAAATACACAAGGAGGTGAGATCTATTCCAAATATGCAAGAATGCATCAACATTTAAAAAATAAATTCATATAATACATCCAGTAAACATTCTGAATAAATTTTCTATCATGATATGGATAAAAATCACCTATATAAAATCCAACACTCATTCACAACAAAAGCTATCGGTGAACCAGAAATAAAAGAGTTCCTCAATTGGATAAAGAAAATTTTTAATTTGATAAAGAGAATCTATGGAACATTGATATCAGGGATATTTGTTGGTGAGAAACCAGGTGCTTTGAGGTTAAGATCAAGAGCAGATAAGGACATCTCTCTCAAACCTTCACCACTATTTCTAAAAATAAATCTAGAAATTCTGGCTAGCTGAGTAGGATGAGCATTATATTCAATGTGGTTCCTATAAGGATACCTGGACATTCTTTAAAAAATGACCGAACACTCATGAAATTTTTATGGCATAATAAACCCTCACGAATAGCTAAATCAATCCCTGAGAAGAAGATGGGAGGTATCACTTTCTCCAACTCAAACTCTACTAAAGCAGTAGTAATTAAAATGACATGGTATTAATATAGAGACAGACCTATAGACCTATGTAATAGAACTGAATATCCTGGACACATACTCCAGTATATGATCAGTTAATCTTTGATAAGGGAGCAAAAAAATACTAAGTGGAGCAAAGAAAGCCTCTTCAACAGGTGTTGCTGGGAAAACTGCAGTTATGTGTAAAAATGAGCTTGGACCTTCTTCTAACACCATACACAAAAAGTCAGATAAAAATGGATCAAAGCTCTCAACATCAGACATGAAACTATAAGGAACATAGAAGAAAAACAGAAAAAATGCTTTACAACATCGAATCTAAAGGCATCTTTAAAGATGAAACACCCCTGAAAAGCAAATGAAAGCAAAGATAAACAAATGGGATTATTTAAAACTGAAAAGCCGCCTCCACCTCAAAAGAAACAGTGACCAAGATACAGTGGCAGCCCACAGACTGGGAAAGAATATTCATCCAACACCCATCTGACAAAGGGTTAATATCCAGGATATGCCAGGCACTGGTAGAACTTTACAAGAAGAAAACAGCCAACCCCATAAAAAATGGGGAGAAGAAATGAACAGAAACTTCCAAAAAAGAAGAAATTCAAATGGCCAAACACATATGAAAAAGTGCTTTTCATCATTAATCATCAGGGAGATAAAAGTCAAAAACAACAATGAGGTACCATCTCACGCCACACAGACTGGCACACATCTAAAAGAGTGAAGAACAACCAGAGTTGGCATGGATCAGGGAGAAAGGGACTTTCATCCACATTGGGGGGAGTGGTGAATGGTTCAGCCATTTTGGAAATCAATATGGATATTCCTCTGAAACTATTTATTGAGCTCCCATTTGACACAGCAATACCAAACCTGGGAATATACCCCAGAGACCCAAAACACACAGAAGAAACACTATCTGAACTTCTATATTCATTGCAGCTCTATTCACGATAGAATCTGGAAACAACCTAAATGCCTGAGAACAGAAGAGTGACAAAAGAAACTTTGGTACATCTACACAATGGAATAATATGCAGCTGACAAAAGATGAAGGCATGAAATTAACCTGCAAATGGATGGACATGGAGATGATCATGCTGAGTGAAATTAGTCAGAATGAAAAGGAGAGATATAGGATAACTGCATTCATTAGTGGAACATAAATATATACTAGTGTTCTACTAATTGAGGGAAATGGTAATGCCACACTAAAACTGAGCATCAAATGTACACAATGGGATTTACATGATAATCCATAGATGTCTGTAGGGCAAGCCACAATGTATAAGAGAAAAGAGAAAGAGAAAGAGGGAGAAAGAGAGAGAAGTAAGGAAAAGTGCCTGCTATAGAGGCAGGCTAGGAGAGGGGGAGGGAATTGGGGACATTGGTTGTGGGAAATGGGCACTGGTGGAGGGATGGGTGTTGGAACAATGTATGATTGAAACCCAATCATGAACATTTTTGTAATTGTATATTGCATTGTGGTATAATAAAAACTAAAAAAATAATTATAGTACATATTGGAAAGAAAGTATTGAAATTATATCTATGAAGTAGATATGAGATGACATGATTTCCTTCAGAAAGTCTAAGAGAATTAGCATTCATAAATCCCCTTAAACAGCTATGTGATTATAGCAAGTTTATGGGGTTTAGGTTAATGTTAAAAGATGAATTTTTTATAAGTAACAGCAGTAAAAGTTAAAATATGAAATTAAACAAATAAAATACAACTCAAATTACTACCAAAAATGTAAAATTCTCATGTATAAGTTCTAAGAAAATATTTTTGTTCTACTGGAGTAAAATATGAAATTTTAATAAAAGAAATAAAAGTATTTAAGCAGAAAGATGCCGCATACACATTTAATATTTTCATGATATTTGATATTTATAATTTGATAGCATCAATGTGATATTTGTCAAAAATTATGATTTTATAGTTATCATCAAACATTTTCTAAACTTCACAAGAGAAGGTAAAAGGGCCAGGAAAAGTAACACAAATACTGAAAGGTAAGAGCAATGTCAGAAGATGGATCTTAGGAAACATTAACTGCTACAAGGGCAGTAATCAAGAGAGTATGGCAGTGAATGAAGAACAGATCAATAAACCCAGAAATAGACCTACCCAAAAATAGTCAAATAACCATTGATGAAGGAACAAAGGCAATTTGATGAGAAAGAATTCTCTTCAACTAACAGTTCTAAAACCACTCCTGTATAAAGCAAGAATTGTTTCACTTAAGTCTTTCATGAAACCACAAGGCTCTTTTTCAAATAAGCATAAGATAAAAGGGTATGGATTTAAGAGCCAATATATTTTCCCACAAATTTCCTACCTCTTTTATCCGTGGGTCAAGAGAGATACCATTTGCTGAACATTTAATTCATACTCATATCTAATAAAAGTAATTTAGTAAAATTATTTTATTTCATTTTCCAAAAAATGCTACAATTTGATATTAATAACATATTAATTATATTTCCTTTAAGGAGATAAAAATATTCAATAAATTTGTGATCATAAAAACTGAATCTATTCAGATGACTTTTAAGAGATTATATTTAACCTTTCACTTCCTGTCACTAAAGATATATTTGCTTGACTAATAAAGACTAATTAATAATAAATTATATTTGTGGAATTTACTTGGGTTTATTTTATTCTTGTTTCTCAATCCTACATATTGGATTTATAAACCAAAATCAGGTCAAAGCCTTCAGGAAAAAAAAATTACCATTGGACAACAAAATAGCTTAGTTATAAAAAGAAACTTGATTTATATCATTAATCTTGTGATGGATATAAAATTTTGTTCTTTTAGTTAACCATATGTAAAGATCAACTGCAGGGAGATTAAAATTTGGGTATTAAAATTTATTTTGATTATCAATTTAGGGACCAGAGTTATAGTACATAGGTAGGGTGCTTGCCTTGATTGCAACCAAACTTGGGTTTGATCTCCAGCATCCCATAAAGTCTCCTGAGCACTGCCATTCCTGAGTTTTGAGTTAGAATAATGCTTGAGCATTGAAATTCTGGTTGTGGGCCCTCCAACAAACAAAGCAAATGTCAACTTAAAGTAATACTGAGTGTGTGTGTATACACACCATGATATATAGTATATTTGATATTAATATCAAGTTATAAATGCGTTATATTTATATACATTAAAATAATGGGAGTAATGTCCAGTTATCTATTGCTACATAACTACTCTAAATATTAGTGGTTTGAAAGAGGAATTTATTGCTTTCTTCCACAAGTGGATGTTACCGAAGTCTCACATGTGCTGATAGTGAACGGGCAAGTGTTTTATAAAGGTCTGACTTGATTGGACATCTCAGATGGTTCATTCACAGGATAGCAGCCAATTGATTGGGACTTTGAAAGGAACTCAGTAGAAACCATCTCTAGAATGTTTACAGATGGCACTTCCTTATGGCTTGGGATTCTCAGAACCTGGTGTTGGGATCTGATAGTGCCTAAAGTGCTAATACCCAAAAGATTCATTCTGTATCCTAGACAAAAAATTCTACTTGAGTTTAGGAGCTACATGACCAGACCTAGTTAAAGGACCTGAGAGTTATATTCCAATGACAGAATGAGACGGCATGAGAGAAGAAAACTGTGGGAATGGATTAATGCTTGTCCATGGGACCTATACCTTAACCTCGAGGAGTGCTTAAATTGATGGAATGAATGTATCAACTATAAAATAATACAAACAAATACAGGGATGGAATTAAATTGAAAAATAACTTGTCATTACCTTTGGAACTGAATTTTTCACCTACAATCCCAATAACTCAACATTCTTTACTTTCAAAACAGTCAAAAAATTAAGAAATTTGTCTAAAATAGAATCACAATGTTATCCAAATACTAAAAAGAAGTAGAATAACATCAGGTACAAAAGGGGTATACTCCTTTATCGAAGATTAAGTGGTTGTATATTTGTGAGTGCTTCAGGATACTCAGTTCTATTCCATAGGTCTACGGGTCTGTCTCTATACCAATACCACACTGTCTTAATTACAACTGCTCTGTAGTAGAGCTTGAGGTTGTGGGGAAAGTGATACCCCCATCTTCTTTTTCCCAAGGATTGCTTTAGCTATTCGTGGGGTTTTATTATTCCATACAAATTTCAGGAGTGTTTGTTCAATTTCTTTGAAGAACATCATGGGTATCTTTATAGGGACCGCATTGAATCTGTATAAAGCTCTAGGGAGTATTACTATTTTGGTAATGTTAATCCTTCCAATCCATGAGCAGGGAATGTATCTCCATTTCCTCAGGTCTTCTTTTATTTCCTGAAGTAACGTTTTGTAGTTTTCTTTGTAGAGATCCTTTACATTCTTTGTCAAACTGATTCCTAGGTATTTGATTTTCTGTGGTGCAATTGTGAATGGGATGGTTTCTTTAATGTCCCTTTCTTCTCTTCGCTGTTTGCATATAGGAAGGCCATTGACTTTTGGGTATTGATTTTGTACCCTGCTACTCTACTATAAGAATGTATTATTTCTAGGAGCCTCTTGGTAGAGAGTTTTGGGTTTTCCAGGTATAATATCATGTCATCTGCAAATAGTGATAACTTGGTTTCTTCCCTTCCTATCTGGATGCCCTTAATGTCTTCTAATAAAGGAGCAAAAAATATTAAGTGGAGCAAATAAAGCCTCTTCAACAAATGGTGCTGGGAAAACTGGGCAGCTACATGTAAAAATGAACTTAGACCTCCTTCTAACGCCATGCACAAAAGTCAGATCAAAATGGATTCTAGATATCGATATCAGACATGAATCTATAAGGTACATCGAAGAAAACATAGGAGAAACGCTCTACGACATTGAAACGAAAAGTATCTTTAAAGACGACACACCACTGACCAAGCAAATGGAAGCAATGATAAACAAATGGGATTATATAAAATTGAAAAAGCTTCTGCACCTCAAAAGAAACAGTGACCAAGATACAAAGACAATCCACAGAGTGGGAAAGGATATTCACCCAATACCCATCTGACAAGGGGTTAATATCCAGGATATATTAGGCACTGGTAGCACTCCACAAGGAAAAAACAGCCAACCCCATCAAAAATGGGGAGAAGAAATGAACAGAAGCTTCCAAAAAAGAAGAAATTAATGGCCAAAAAGGCATATGAAAAAGTGCTCTTCATCTTTAATCATCAGGGAGATGCAAATCAAAACAACAATGAGGTACCATCTCACCCCACAGAGACTGGCACACATCCAAAACAGCAAGAACAACCGGTGCTGGCGTGGATGTGGGGAAAAAGGGACTCTGATCCACTGCTGCTGGGAGTGCCGACTGGTCCAGCCCTTTTGGAAAACAATATGGGCATTCCTCCAAAAGCTAGATATTGAGCTCCCATTTGATCCAGCAATAGCACTCCTGGGAATATACCCTAGAGACCAAAAACACATAGCAGAAACACTATCTGTACTTCTTTATTCATCTCTGCGCTATTCACTATAACTAGAATCTGGAAACAACCTAAATGCCCGAGAACAGAGGACTGGCTAAAGAAACTGTGGTTCATCTACACTATGGAATACTATGCGGCTGTCAGAAAGGATGAAATTATGAAATTTACCTGCAAATGGATGGACATGGAGTCTATCATGCTGAGTGAAATTAGTCAGAAGGAAAAGGACAGATATAGAATGACTGCATTCATTAATAGGATATAAATAGATACCAGTGTTTTACTAAATATGGGAAATGGTAATGGCAGATTAAAACTCACCACTGATATACACAAAGAGACTTAAGTGATAAACTCTAAATATCTGCAGGGCTAGCCACAATGTGTAAAATAAGAGGGAGAGAGATGCAGAGACAGAGAGAGATAGAGAGAGAAAGAGAGGAAACTGGGGTACCTCTATTAAGGCGGCCTGGGGCGGGAGGGGAGGGTACATTGGTGGTGGAAATGGGGCACTGGTGGAGGGATGGGTGCTGGAATACTGTATTACCAAGAACCAACTATGAACACCTTTGTAATTGTATGTTTCACGGTGGTATAATAAAAAAAATTTTTAAAAAGTGGGTATATAGTTCATGATAAAACCATTCTCACAGTAAAAGTCTATGGTTTTAAAAAAAAAAGAAATAGTTTTGTAATTTACTTGTATTATAATGATATTGAACAAAATGAAGTTAGCTTCAGAAAGCACATATATATTGCAATATTACATTTTAATGAATCTATAGCTAAAACTTTAATAATAAAATCAGTTTAATGCAACTAAAAAAGTATAAAATTCAATGATAAAATATGGAAAAGAGTAGATTATGCAGTAACATGTTGAAATATTTTAAATATTGAAGGAAAGAAAAGACTAATATAAGAAGTTAAACTTTATGTTGAAAATATCAGACTTCCCTTTAAAAAACATACTTAAAATGCTTATTAATCAAATTTCAAATGTCCACTAATTTAACAAAGGAAAATTATTCTAGAATCTAATATAAAGAATTATACAATATTTCTTTCAATATTAATAAATATTACTTTCAACTAAAATATTAAACAATATTGTCTAAATATTGTTTTATTTAGGATGCCTATTTTGATTTATGAATAAGCAGACAAATTAACAATAAAAGTCTACATCAAACTTTGAGCATTGTTATCCAAACTGCAGCCCTATTATAGAGTGGGACAAGTATTACTTATGAGAGGAAAACGCTGAGAAAGTGA
>JAJIBD010037754.1:0-11686 GCA_021461705.1 Cryptotis parvus
CATATGGGATGCTGGGAATCAAACCGGGTTGGCTGTGTGCAAAGCAAACGCCTACCACTCTGCTATCTCTCTGGCCCCCCATCAAATGGCATCACTAATACAGCTTTGTAACTGTACTTTCCTGTTCGCATACATCTTTAAAAGAAAGCATCTGAAAGACAGTGAGCTCTCTCTCTCTCCCTCTCTCTCTCTCTCTCTCCCCTCTCCCACTATACACAAACTTGCAATATCTAAAACTTTACCTTGAGCTTTAGCTGACAAGAGTAAACCAGTTTCAGCTGGCTAAGCTGCTCCTGGAATTCCTGACCCACAAAAAATATATCTTCTGGGATATTGATGTTTACTGCTAAATTAGGCCAAAGTTCTAGAAATATTTTGTTAAATAACAATAGATAACAAATAGATTTGTATTCGACTAATTTCAGTTAACATTACATACCCTGGTCACCAATGTTCCCTAGTCTTCCTCCCTCTCCAGTCTAATACACAACTCTTGCTAGTTCTGTACAAAAATCAGATCTAAAATCTATTCCATTTCTCTTTAATCCTGTTGACAGTACCTGAGCCCACGTTAGTAGCTCTGTCCTGTACTGAAAAATCTCTTGTCAAATCTCTACAGTCTTCTTTTCCTGTTTATTTTGTTCTTTTGGAGCTACTCCTGGCTCACTGCTCACGAAACCGAACAGAACGCCAGAGACTCGACCTGTGACTCCTGTTTGAAAAGCTGCACTTCTCACTTGTACTATCTCCCCACCTTGTCGTGGTTGAGGGTTGGTTTTTTTTTTTTTTTTTGGGGGCGGGGTGTTTGGACAACACCTGACTGTGCTCAGGGCTTACTTCCAGCTCTGAATTCAGGAATCACTCTGGGCAGGCTTGGGGACCATATGGGATGCCAGGGATAGAACCTAGATCAGCATGTGCAAAGCAGGTGCTCTCCCCGCTGTACTATCTCTCTGGCCCCTGTAATTGTTTTTTTAATGACTAAATGACTACCTGTGTCACTGTATATGGAAATGGATTTGAGGTGTAACTGGAGAGACTCTGAAGAGGGAGGCCTGTACTCAGCAGTGCCAGGGCATTCTACCATGGCAATGCTTGGGGACCAGGTGGTGCTGGGGATCAAACCTGGGGTTCCCACATGCAGAGTCTGCACTTCAGCCCTTTGAGCTCTCTTCCTATCCCTGTAGAGAGATTTGGTTTTGGTTTTGCTTCTTCACATAATATTATTTCCTTCAACAATTTCACAGGTTTATGAACTAATGTACTTTTCTTATGAATATTTATGAATATTTATATATATCTAACAAACTAGAGAATGTAAAATATTTTCTATAATCTTCACCTTTCACATAGAAAATTCTATAATCTACTATAATCCTGGGGTCAGGCACATTTGAACTTTTAAATTTTTTTAAATTTTAGAAAATTTAATAAAATACATAAACTATACATAACAGGATCTAAGGATGCATTCATAATGAAACAATTTTCAATGCTCAACATAATGAGGCAGTTAATTTTAAATATCCACCCCAAGGAGGGATAAGTACAAACTTTAGCTATGCATCAACTCAAATCAGGTTTTACTTCTATTTTTAATTTTTGAGGTTTTGGGCCATACCTGGCAATGCTCAGGGATTACTCCTGGTTCTGCAATCAGAAACTACTCCCAGGAAGCCTGGGGAAACCTTATGGGCTGCTGGGATCAAATCCAGGTAGGTTGTATACAAGTCAAATGCTTCATCAGTACTATTGCTCCAGCCTCTTGGGTTTTACTTTTTAAAATGAATTTGTACAAAATTTAGTAGGAAAAAATTTGAACTTCAGAGTATCTCAAATTTTCAATTGGGGATTATAGACATTTTTATTATTTTGTAAAAATAGCAAAATTTTTTACTATTTTTTTAAGTGCAAACACTTAAAATTTAGTTGTAGTAGGAAAATGTTAATAGTGAAAGAGAACCATGACATTTTATATAAATTAAAGTGTAATGAAATTAATTAATAATCACAAACTACAGTAACATAAAGCTCATGCAATCTGAAAAGAAACGATATTTGGTGGGAGGGGCTGGGGGGGTTTTGGCCACACCTGGCTCTGTGCAAAGGGGAATCATATGCAGTGCTGGGATTCAAACTAGGTCACAGCTGCAGTCACAGGCCAGGCAAACTCCTTAACCTTTGTACTATCTCCCCAGCCCCCAATATGAATCAGGCTTATACAACTACAGCACTAGCTCTCCTCACAACTGAAGGACTAGCTCTTCTGACAAAGTGAGTTCGTTCCAACATAACACGAACTATTTAATCAGAATATGGCGCTCTATGGTGACAAATTCTCTAGTTATTCTTGAAATCTGAAAAACCCAACATCTGTAACATACTTCACAGTGGCACTAATAAACAACTGATATTAAATTTCTTATCAGTTCCTAAAATTTCCTAAAATTCTCAATCTGAACCCATTCGTCAAATACAAAGAAATCGATTATTTTCATCAACAAATTCTTCAAATACTCACTTCCAAAAAATACTTTAATTGACTTAAAAGGTACTATGGTATTTCAGAAGCAATGTTAAATAGAGTACCAATGTTATCAACATAAATTAAGAAAAACTTACACCAATAATGAAATTATGAAACTTAGTTCTTTATTAAAAATTAATTCAACACAGACTACTCAGCATCAAGAAAACTCAATCAGATATTGGTAGAACAAATAAAATTATATATCATATTACATTATTTTATTTTTAAGTGCGGTAATAATCCTTCAAGAGGAACTAGCCCTGAGTCAGTACACATTTTAGTACTGCCTACAGATTTCTGTCAGCGTAAATTGTAACAGTCATGCATATTTATTAGGATGTAATTTCATCTCTGGATTTCAGTGACACTGATAAACCACTCAAGCTTCACTCTTGGTTTATAATGACACCAGAACAAGTTGATGGAATTACAGCTTTATATGTGCCATTGAAAGTCTTATTTCTTATCATTGAATAATTCGGCTGGAATCTTTAAATGATTCCACTTCTACTCTCTCAACATGGAAAGACGGCAGTCTAATTTACTTTTAAAATCCAGTTCTTGTCCTTAGTAATCAATTTTAATGCTCAGACAAAAGTCATTTGTTATTTTACACAAACATCACCCTCTTACAGTCCAGCCTACACTGCTCTACCCACCCCTCCCATCTTTGCTTATATTTGCAAATTTATTTCAGGGCAAAAATAAACTTGCATTCAGATGCTTTCTATGCTTGTGAATTCTAGACACTTCACATACAAGAAAAAAAAAAACAGAAAAAACTGATTAAAACAATAAAAGGAAATGGTGATACTAGTATCCTAGTCCAGGATTAGAAAATACAATTTCTTTTGTTCTCTACTCCAGCTAGAAAAAAAGATAAAACAATGGCAAGTCCCCCCAAAATTAGGTACCAACCAAAGCTGCCCTAATTTCTCTTAAATCACGTCTTTTGAGGCTGAGGTATTAAAGGCTTTGGTCTTAAATGCTATATGGTAAAAAAAAAAACAACATATAAAGAGATACCAATTTTCAACTAAGTGGATAACTTAAATTTAATCACCTCCATCTTTAACCAAGTAATGGTTGAGAATGAGGTTACTTGTCTGAAATCTATCCCAGAGCAGGATGAACTAATCTGAACGGAAAGCAACTACCAAATCAAGTTCAGGGAAAAGAGGGAATCAAGACTACATCTTTTGAATTTGGCTTTAAGCTAATCGAATCAATGACAAGATGAAACAAAAGACATGATTTTGAAGACACAGTATACTGGCAAAAACATAAACTGGTCAGCGGACCTATTTACCTTGCATTCAATCTCTGCTTGTTTTCGCTTTGCCTCACTTAACTGAGTATGCAGCCCTTTGTTCTGGGCCGAAAGATGCCGCACCTTCTCCTGCAGACTGACCACTTCTTGTTCTGCTCTTCGAAGATGGTTACTATTGATCTGGTTCTAAGAATTAAAAACAAACACATTCAGACCATTTTAAAAAAGAAAGCTATAAATTTGTCTTTAAAGCCTAGCCATAAAATCCGTATTAGCAACTTTCATTATAGTGCTATTTACTACTCTGAGACTATGAATATCAACTGTAAGGATGTTTACAGAGTTTAAAGTATTTACTCGGAAGCAGAGAATGCAGCATGAAGTGGGTATATGTGAAACTACGACAAATCAAACTCCTCTTTCCCATTCCCGAAGAAAGCGGAGTGACTGAAAGGTACCAATACATTTACTAGATTATAAATTCCTTGAACGCCAAAGAATGTGCAGAGCTCATGTCTATCTACCATATTCAATATGATCTATTTTTGTAAAGTCTGATCTGGTTTAGAATTTGTTGAATAAACTGGTTAATATCTTTGAATCTCTATATTCAAAGATAATATTTTCTCTTGAAAAAACCAACCTATAAAAGCACTACCTATTTCTAATTTGGTTTTCTTCAGATTAATACATTATTAGGGCTTAACATATATAGAAAAGACAAAATTCACCCATCATCTATTGAGTTACTGTAAATTATAGGATGTGCTAAATAAATAGATTGGAACAGAATGACATGAAGTAGTTTCTCTGCTCAAGCTTGACCCCACCCGAATTTTCTCAGCCCCCAATTAATGTAGTAGTGGTCCGGGAGAAACAGTAGGAAGGTCCATCGCCAAAGACAGGTAAAATGTGGCTCCTCATCCAACAGTTTTCTACTTCAGTCCAGTTACTGAACCCCATCACATTTCATTATACTTGTACAATTACAGACATTACTACTTGTCTTTAAAGACCTTGCTGTGTGGGGCCAGAGTGATAGGAAAGTGGGTAGGGCATTTGCCTTGCATGCACCCAGCCCAGGTTTGATCCCCATCATCCCATATGATCCCTCAAGCACTGCCAGAAGTAACCCCCTGAACATTGCCAAGAGTGGCTCCAAAAAGCCAAAATAAAGAAAGACCTTGCTGTGAGAATGAAAAGAGAATGAAATGATGAAAAAAATCTTACACAACTCCTCAAATTAATCAGAAAGTTAATAAATTCTCGGTTACTACTATTAAACCTATCCAGGTCATGTCTCCTTGAAAATTACACTGTTTGGGGTTTGAATTAAAAAAACAACAGAGTAGCCGAAGTTCGAGCCCAGGTAGACGGCTCCCAGAAGTGGAAGTCACCAGGCATTCATCAGATGGAGCTGGGGTCACCCCCTTCCCCTCTCTGTCTTGTTCAGGAGCCCAGTGCTCCACCCCCCATCCCCCAGGAACTGGCCTGGGGCGACTAGCCATAGAATGCAGAGCCTCAGAAGCAACCAGGAAGGCTGGCATTCGGCTCCTCCCCTAGCCCAGTTGACCATGAGGCTCCCAGGACGACAGTTGGGTTTTGGGTGTTGGCCCATCACCTCTGAGGGCCCCTGGAGCAGCAGGATGAGACTTGCCCATCACAATAGCTGCCATTTTCGCTGTCTGAGGCGGTCCATCAAACTAGTGGAACCAATCATGTCTTAGAATATACTACATTCCACGATATGTAGGAAAGGTAGGCAGGAGGGAGAGATAGAGAGAAAGAGAGAAAGGAGATACAGAACCTGCCATGGAGGTGGGGTGGGTGGGGAGGGGGAGGTGGGGATATTGGTGATGGGAGATGTGCACAGGTGGAGGGATGGGTGTTGAAACACTGTAGAACCAAAACCCAAACATGGGCATCTTGTAACTGTATGTCTAAAGGTGGTGGGACAAAATAATTTAAAAAATAAATAAAATTTTTTTAAAAAGGCAACAAAATCCCACTAAAACCCTCAAGGGGCCAGGGATAGGGAACAGGAAACAGGCCACTGATACTGCACAGAGATGCGACACTGGTTCAATGCCCCGCCCAGCTACACTAATCCCAACTGCTTCAGTGTCCCGCCTCCTGACCCAGAGCACTCTACTTACCCACACTGGGAAGGCCTATTTTTCAGCATTCACCTAACCAGAAACCATTAAGAATGATTCAACGAGAACACATATCATATGACATTTATTTATACATGGTTTCACTAGAATGTGTGGAACCTAAGGGGGCAACAGAACCCTTGCACACAACAAGCTCCTTCCATCTTTTCTTATTGGGCCACAATTGATGTCCATGGCACAAGCCTGAGGGACGGAAGCAGTTGCCAAACTAAGATGGGCACTAGATCTTGCCTGGGTCTCTGGGGACACAAAGCTTAATCTGCTGCAGCGAAGCCAACAGTGCTGCCCTAAGGGGCATTGAGGCAACCACCCCTGCCTCTCAGGATGCGCAGTAGCCTTAGTCGCTGCTGGGACTGCAGCTGGGGGAGGCAGGAGCATCGGGCACATCAGATACCCTAGGTCCAAGCACACAGTGTGGCCTAAAACTGAAGCTGTCCAGAACAGTAAGAAACACCTGTGCTCTCCCCGAGGCCCTGTAACAAGCCACAGTAGAAAACTGCCGCAGACCAGGCCTTTGTGAAGTGCTTGCTGTGCACGGAGACATCGAGAACCCTTTGGCAAACAAGCCTCTATTCTAAAAATAAGATCTTGCTAGAGGAATTTGAAGACTGTGGTGCAATGAGGGTAACCACAGAAACAACAAACCTCAAACCGAGCCCCAACTCCTGACCATATTAACTCAAATCCTCCACATTAAAGGCCTAGCAGAAGGAAAGGTGTGCCCATTTTCAGTCATAAAAACGGCTCCGCCTTAGTCTAATGTCCTACACAGGAGAATCAGTTTTCAACCTCCCCTGCCCCGCCCCTCAAAAAAAGATGAGAACAAAGCAAAAATACTGCCAAGAAAGGAAGCAGTCAACAGCCTCATGTGGGATGCTGACAGCGAAATGGCTTGAGAGAGGGGAGCTCAAAGAGCTGTGATTAGCATAACTACAGGAGAGGTGGAAAGCAAGCAAGGTCAGATAGGTAACAGCAGAGAAAGTAAAACTGTAAGAATCAAACAAAAATACCAGAAATTAACCCAACAAATGTAAAAACATCTTCAGTGACTTATCAGACAGCCCAAACAATGAAGGAAAGGATCAATAGAGATATTCCAGACAATAACAACTACAAAAGAAAAATACTGAGGTGTGACAGAGAACATTAAAAAATTACTTGACTGGGCTGGAGCGTAGTACAGGGTAGGGAACCTAGGTTGCAGCCAACCTGGGTTGGATCCCTGGCATGCCATATGGTTCCCCAGCACTGCCAGGTATAACTCCTGAGTACCTGAGCATCGCTGGAAGAAAACAACCAAAACTGCTGGACAAATGCAAACAAATGAAATATATGCGAACAGAAAATCACAGAAGAGAGTAAGGAAGAAATACTGGAAAAAATGATGATCAAGAATTTTCCAAACTTTAGGGACCTGAGTGATAGTCCAGCAGGTAGGCGCGTTTGCCTTGCATTGGCCGAACTGGTTCAACCCCTCGGTATCTCAGATAGTCCCAAGCACTGCCAGGAGTAATTCTGAGTACAGAGCCAGGAGTAAACCCTAAGCATTGCTGGGTGGAGCCAAAAATAAAAAAAAAAAAAAAAAAAGAATTTTCTGAACTTTATGGCAGAGGCAAATATCTTGTAGCCCAAGAATTTAACGGGGAAAAAAAAGCAAAATAAAATAGGGGGCCAGAGTGATAGCCCACGGGTAGGGCGCTTGCCTTTGCATCGCCGGCCTATGCTGACCCGAGTTCAATTCCTGGCATCCCATATGGTCCCCTGAGCACCCCCAGAGTGATTCTGAGTGCACAGCCAGGAGTAACCCTGAGCACTGCCAGGAGTGACCCCCAAAAATAAAATAAAATAAAATAAAAACTGTATTATATTTAGGCTACTAAAAAGAAAAAGAAAAATCTTCAAGGCAGAGAAATGAAACAGTATATGTAGAAAATTGTAACATTTCTGGTTCATATGGTTTAGACAAAAAGTGACCTGTGTTGGAAAGAAAAAGTGAAATGGCCCAGAACTCACTGTAGAAGAGATACTATAGTTGGTAAGGTATTAATTAGCAGACCCAGTTCTATCCATGATCCACATATGGTCCCCTAGACACTGCCAGAGCGATCCCTGAACAAGGAAGGAAAAGTGAGTCCTCAGCACCGCTGAGTGTCCCCACCTCAACCAATCACTTACACTCACAAGCAAAACCACAGAATGCAGACTTTAAAATAGAGAATCAAATAACTTTTTTAAAAATGCAAAAATCCATGCCAGCAGACTAGCAGCAGCAGAAAGGCTAAAGGAATAAGAATATAATATGCCACATGCACAAAAAGTGGATCTGTACTAAAAACAAAAACACTGGAATGGAATAAAGAAGAGTGTTGAGAATAAAGTAGACTGTTGCCCAGAGTCTCTGCATCTTGCCTGGAATCTGCCTCCTGAACTTAGTAGATATAGGGCTGAGAACAGTTCAAATCTGTGACTTTATGTGGCTGCTTACTACCATGTATTCTATGTTAGATGGTTATATTTTCTCTCTAGTTACCACAATCATAATGGAACCATAGATCTTACGAGATATTTATTTGGCCACGTTGATCTCTAAATAGTAAGACCAGAGAGAAATGCTTTTGCCTCCAAGCAAGAGCATGGCTCTCCATCAAGTCTAAAGGCTAATATACAAAACAACCATGGAAGTAAAGATTTGAGAATCTTGTGAAGGCTTGGAGAAATATATACCTGGCTGTAGAATATCCATTGGTACAGATACATGCCCTTCCCCACTCTATCCTGCAGGAGTACTCCAAGGCAGATCTTGGCCAAGTAACATTAACATTTCAAAGAACTAGGTGAGGTTCTGGGAGAAGCTACCAGAGGGAATTGACCCCTAACTGCTTCCTATTGGTGTGGGCGGGTGGTCTGAATTGAAAACATAAAAAGCTAAAACTTCTTTTTGTCTTTAGCTCTTTTGCTTCTTGCCTTTGCCCTTTCCCCTCTCTCCTGCTCCTCTTTCACTGTCTGCTCCTTTCTGCCCTGTTGGACCTTAGCACGTGGTAGCAGACATCTTGGCCTGAGATTCTCAACCCACACTTGGCTGGGGGCCCAGCTAGGAACCTAAGTCTCGGTTTTTTTCTGTTGCTGGACTGTTGATGACAGGTTTAGCTAGTCTGGGAGCTTTGCTGTTTTACCCACTCCCAGCTTAATCTACTTAAGCCAATGTTCATTCTAATGAGACTCTCTCTTCTATGAGCACTGCTAGAGGGTGTGGCAGTTACAGAAGTCACCTTGACTCTGAATAACTCCTGACTTATACATCTACTTAGACTTCTATGTTTTCTAGATTGGGCACAACTCCTCTTTATACCCACTGCACCCAGCGGACAGTTAGAATTTACCAGGAGACTATCACCCTGGCTACATTGAGACTATAGAAAGATTATAGGAAGGAAGAGAGCGGCACAGAATGCCTCTCAAAGGCATCTTAGAAATAGCTAAAAGGACAAAGAACCTCCAGCCCGGCAATATCTTTGACTCCACCATTCTCCCTGCATTAACATACGCCAGAGACCTGGGCCCCAACGAAAAGCAGGATGAGAATGCTACTCTGGTCTCCCAGAGAGGAATGGAAAGAGCTATGTTTTACCACGCCTCACTTAAGTGAGAGAAGGAACTGAGTTCTGGACCTCTGTCGCTATTCCAGAATCAGGGATGCTGTCTCGTTTGCCAAGGCATCGAAAATCAGATGGACTGGACATGTAATGCGATTTGGAGACAACCGCTGGACTAGAACAATTACTGACTGATCCCACGGATGTCAAAAGATCACGTGGGCCTTCACCTACAAGATGGTCAGACTTCCTTGTCAAGACCCTGAAGGAACGGTTTGAGGCTCTTCTATTCCTGAATCAACCAGATGCCATTGGGCTACATTGGCACATGATAGGGTCCAATGGAAATGTTACTGGTGCCTGCACGAGCAAATCGCTGAATAACGGGATTCAAGTGATCAAGGATAGGAAGGATCATACTAGTTTGCTCTAAGCAAGCGAGTGTGACCCTTTCAGTATACAGAGAACAAAAATACTCAGAATCACCCTGGTGCAAATAATAATAAGGACCCTGTGGCTCTCTCTCTCTCTCTCCCTCTCCCCTCTCTCCAGTAGTTTTACATAAGAGATAATCTCCATAGAAGGGATTAGTCCTTGGCTAACCTTTGTTTATACCTGTAATAGGTGTGGCACCCTTCTACAATCTGTTTAGGGTCCTTGTTGACACGAGCCTCCCTGTCAAAGATAGAATTACTTTGGTGTATATAAGGGGACTGACTTGAGGCCCCTTTGCCTATTTTCCCTTCTTTGTAGGACCTCCTCTCGGTGAGATCCTCTCTTTGGGGGAGACTTAGGCTCTTTGTATGGTCTAAGTTCGACCAGAGCTAGAGTTCTTTCATTATATTGGATTGCTGTGGAAGAGCTTTTGTACCATTAAAAGCCTTTGAACTGGCCAGACTCACAAGTTTTCATCCATTCCCCCATCCTTGAGATAGAAGAGAACTTTGTCCTGACACTGTCGGGACCCCAGCAGCATCCCCTACACTGGACTGTATAACAAAACCTAAGGAGAGTAAAGCCTTTTGAAATTTTGATGGATTCTCACATCTTTCTCTGTCCACTCACCGCTAATTCCCTGGGGCAGAGAAGGGATTCATCTGACCCTGCTCCAGGATTTCTGTTATGACACTCAGCCTACCCCCGACAGAAGAGAAATAAATTTTATTAAAATTACTTTAAATATTAAAGTTGTATCAGTAGCACATGTGCTTGTACCATTATGTAAAAGCAGAATATATAAAGAAAAGTCCAAAGATAGGAGGAAAAAAATTGGTACTATGCTGTTATGAAGAACTTAACTAAATGTAAAAAGGTAAAATACTTGAAAGTAAATTCTGATTGTACATTGTAAAATCTAAAGCAATCACTAAAATCATGCATGGCTGTGCTCAGGGCTTATCCCTGGTTCTTCAATCAAGTATCACTCCTGGTGGCTGGGAACCAGATGGGATGTCAGAGATCAAACCCGGGTCAACTGCATGCAAGACAAATGTCGGATCTTCTAGAACATTCTCCAGTACCAACAACCATTTTTTTCAAATGGGTTATAAACAAGAACTGTCACAGTAAAAGCAATCATTACAAATGGTCAACATATCCAGATAAAGTAGAAAAAAACCCAGAAAACAAAATACAGTCAGCAAGGTAGACTAAAAAACATGAACTAAACAGGAAAGCTAAACACAGTGAAACTGTATGCTTTCTTTTTTTTTACTGAGACATAATCACACACAAAATTCAACAGCTTTTAATATAGCTACAAGATTTTACAACTATTTGCCAAGGTAGCCAGAGCAATAGTATAGCGGGTAGGGGTGTTTGCCTTGGACACGGCCAACCTGGGTTCGATCCCCAGCATCCCATATGGTCTCCCTGAGCACTGCCAGGAGTACCTGAGTGTAGAGGCAGTAGCAACCCTTTGAGCATCAATCGTATGACCCAAATGCCTCTCTCCACAAAAAAGCCAATTATTTCTCAAAAATAGGATTTTAATATTGTTTGAATAGCTACATTATTACAAACTAAAAAGTTCTTAATTAGAGAGAATTTGATACAAGATTTGAACAAAATTTGGTAACAGATTTTAGCCTAAAGCATAAAATACTATGTTTTATAA
>JAJIBD010037755.1:0-11614 GCA_021461705.1 Cryptotis parvus
AGACAGTGAGCTCTCTCTCTCTCCTCTCTCTCTCTCTCTCTCTCCCCCTCTCCCACTATACACAAACTTGCAATATCTAAAACTTTACCTTGAGCTTTAGCTGACAAGAGTAAACCAGTTTCAGCTGGCTAAGCTGCTCCTGAATTCCTGACCCACAAAATATATCTTCTGGGATATTGATGTTTACTACTAAATTAGGCCAAAGTTCTAGAAATATTTTGTTAAATAACAATAGATAACAAATAGATTTGTATTGACTAATTTCAGTTAACATTACATACCCTGGTCACCAATGTTCCTAGTCTTCCTCCCTCTCCAGTCTAATACACAACTCTTGCTAGTTCTGTACAAAATCAGATCTAAAATCTATTCCATTTCTCTTTAATCCTGTTGACAGTACCTGAGCCCACGTTAGTAGCTCTGTCCTATACTGAAAAATCTCTTGTCAAATCTCTCTACAGTCTTCTTTCCTGTTTATTTTGTTCTTTTGGAGCTACTCCTGGCTCACTGCTCACGAAACCGAACAGAACGCCAGAGACTCGACCTGTGACTCCTGTTTGAAAAGCGTGCACTTCTCACTTGTACTATCTCCCCACCTTGTCGTGGTTGAGGGTTGGTTTTTTTTTTTTTTTTTGGGGGGCGGGGGTGTTTGGACAACACCTGACTGTGCTCAGGGCTTACTTCCAGCTCTGAATTCAGGAATCACTCTGGGCAGGCTTGGGGACCATATGGGATGCCAGGGATAGAACCTAGATCAGCATGTGCAAAAGCAGGTGCTCTCCCCCGCTGTACTATCTCTCTGGCCCCTGTAATTGTTTTTTAATGACTAAATGACTACCTGTGTCACTGTATATGGAAATGGATTTGAGGTGTAACTGGAGAGACTCTGAAGAGGGAGGCCTGTACTCAGCAGTGCCAGGGCATTCTACCATGGCAATGCTTGGGGACCAGGTGGTGCTGGGGATCAAACCCCGGGGTTCCCACATGCAGAGTCTGCACTTCAGCCCTTTGAGCTCTCTTCCTATCCCCTGTAGAGAGATTTGGTTTTGGTTTTGCTTCTTCACATAATATTATTTCCTTCAACAATTTCACAGGTTTATGAACTAATGTACTTTTCTTATGAATATTTATGAATATTTATATATATCTAACAAACTAGAGAATGTAAAATATTTTCTATAATCTTCACCTTTCACATAGAAAATTCTATAATCTACTATAATCCTGGGTCAGGCACATTTGAACTTTTAAATTTTTTTAAATTTTAGAAAATTTAATAAAATACATAAACTATACATAACAGGATCTAAGGATGCATTCATAATGAAACAATTTTCAATGCTCAACATAATGAGGCAGTTAATTTTTAAATATCCACCCCAAGGAGGGATAAGTACAAACTTTAGCTATGCATCAACCAAATCAGGTTTTACTTCTATTTTTAATTTTTTGAGGTTTTGGGCCATACCTGGCAATGCTCAGGGATTACTCCTGGTTCTGCAATCAGAAACTACTCCCAGGAAGCCTGGGGAAACCTTATGGGCTGCTGGGGATCAAATCCAGGTAGGTTGTATACAAGTCAAATGCTTCATCAGTACTATTGCTCCAGCCTCTTGGGTTTTACTTTTAAATGAATTTGTACAAAATTTAGTAGGAAAAATTTGAACTTCAGAGTATTCAAATTTTCAATTGGGGATTATAGACATTTTTATTATTTTGTAAAAATAGCAAAATTTTTACTATTTTTTAAGTGCAAACACTTAAAATTTAGTTGTAGTAGGAAAATGTTAATAGTGAAAGAGAACCATGACATTTTATATAAATTAAAGTGTAATGAAATTAATTAATAATCACAAACTACAGTAACATAAAGCTCATGCAATCTGAAAAGAAACGATATTTGGTGGGGAGGGGGCTGGGGGGTTTTGGCCACACCTGGCTCTGTGCAAAGGGAATCATATGCAAGTGCTGGGATTCAAACTAGGTCACAGCTGCAGTCACAGGCCAGGCAAACTCCTTAACCTTTGTACTATCTCCCCAGCCCCCCAATATGAATCAGGCTTATACAACTACAGCACTAGCTCTCCCTCACAACTGAAGGACTAGCTCTTCTGACAAAGTGAGTTCGTTCCAACATAACACGAACTATTTAATCAGAATATTTGGCGCTCTATGGTGACAAATTCTCTAGTTATTCTTGAAATCTGAAAAACCCAACATCTGTAACATACTTCACAGTGGCACTAATAAACAACTGATATTAAATTTCTTATCAGTTCCTAAAATTTCCTAAAATTCTCAATCTGAACCCATTCGTCAAATACAAAGAAATCGATTATTTTCATCAACAAATTCTTCAAATACTCACTTCCAAAAATACTTTAATTGACTTAAAAGGTACTATGGTATTTCAGAAGCAATGTTAAATAGAGTACCAATGTTATCAACATAAATTAAGAAAAACTTACACCAATAATGAAATTATGAAACTTAGTTCTTTATTAAAAATTAATTCAACACAGACTACTCAGCATCAAGAAAACTCAATCAGATATTGGTAGAACAAATAAAATTATATATCATATTACATTATTTTATTTTTTAAGTGCGGTAATAATCCTTCAAGAGGAACTAGCCCTGAGTCAGTACACATTTTAGTACTGCCTACAGATTTCTGTCAGCGTAAATTGTAACAGTCATGCATATTTATTAGGATGTAATTTCATCTCTGGATTTCAGTGACACTGATAAACCACTCGAAGCTTCACTCTTGGTTTATAATGACACCAGAACAAGTTGATGGAATTACAGCTTTATATGTGCCATTGAAAGTCTTATTTCTTATCATTGAATAATTCGGCTGGAATCTTTTAAATGATTCCACTTCTACTCTCTCAACATGGAAAGACGGCAGTCTAATTTACTTTAAAATCCAGTTCTTGTCCTTAGTAATCAATTTTAATGCTCAGACAAAAGTCATTTGTTATTTTACACAAACATCACCCTCTTACAGTCCAGCCTACACTGCTCTACCCACCCCTCCCATCTTTGCTTATATTTGCAAATTTATTTCAGGGCAAAAATAAACTTGCATTCAGATGCTTTCTATGCTTGTGAATTCTAGACACTTCACATACAAGAAAAAAAAAAGAAAAACTGATTAAAACAATAAAAGGAAATGGTGATACTAGTATCCTAGTCAGGATTAGAAAATACAATTTCTTTTTGTTCTCTACTCCAGCTAGAAAAAAAGATAAAACAATGGCAAGTCCCCCAAAATTAGGTACCAACCAAAGCTGCCCTAATTTCTCTTAAATCCACGTCTTTTGAGGCTGAGGTATTAAAGGCTTTGGTCTTAAATGCTATATGGTAAAAAAAAAAAACAACATATAAAGAGATACCAATTTTCAACTAAGTGGATAACTTAAATTTAATCACCTCCATCTTTAACCAAGTAATGGTTGAGAATGAGGTTACTTGTCTGAAATCTATCCCAGAGCAGGATGAACTAATCTGAGCGGAAAGCAACTACCAAATCAAGTTCAGGAAAAGAGGGAATCAAGACTACATCTTTTTGAATTTGGCTTTAAGCTAATCGATCAATGACAAGATGAAACAAAAGACATGATTTTGAAGACACAGTATACTGGCAAAAAACATAAACTGGTCAGCGGACCTATTTACCTTGCATTCAATCTCTGCTTGTTTTCGCTTTGCCTCACTTAACTGAGTATGCAGCCCTTTGTTCTGGGCCGAAAGATGCCGCACCTTCTCCTGCAGACTGACCACTTCTTGTTCTGCTCTTCGAAGATGGTTACTATTGATCTGGTTCTAAGAATTAAAAACAAACACATTCAGACCATTTTAAAAAGAAAGCTATAAATTTGTCTTTAAAGCCTAGCCATAAAATCCGTATTAGCAACTTTCATTATAGTGCTATTTACTACTCTGAGACTATGAATATCAACTGTAAGGATGTTTACAGAGTTTAAAGTATTTACTCGGGAAGCAGAGAATGCAGCATGAAGTGGGTATATGTGAAACTACGACAAATCAAACTCCTCTTTCCCATTCCGAAAGAAAGCGGGTGACTGAAAGGTACCAATACATTTACTAGATTATAAATTCCTTGAACGTCAAAGAATGTGCAGAGCTCATGTCTATCTACCATATTCAATATGATCTATTTTTTGTAAAGTCTGATCTGGTTTAGAATTTGTTGAATAAACTGGTTAATATCTTTGAATCTCTATATTCAAAGATAATATTTTCTCTTGAAAAAACTAACCTATAAAGCACTACCTATTTCTAATTTGGTTTTCTTCAGATTAATACATTATTAGGGCTTAACATATATAGAAAAGACAAAATTCACCCATCATCTATTGAGTTACTGTAAATTATAGGATGTGCTAAATAAATAGATTGGAACAGAATGACATGAAGTAGTTTCTCTGCTCAAGCTTGACCCCACCGAATTCTCTCAGCCCCCAATTAATGTAGTAGTGGTCCGGGAGAAACAGTAGGAAGGTCCATCGTCAAAGACAGGTAAAATGTGGCTCCTCATCCAACAGTTTTCTCTACTTCAGTCCAGTTACTGAACCCCATCACATTTCATTATACTTGTACAATTACAGACATTACTACTTGTCTTTAAAGACCTTGCTGTGTGGGGCCAGAGTGATAGGAAAGTGGGTAGGGCATTTGCCTTGCATGCACCCAGCCCAGGTTTGATCCCCATCATCCCATATGATCCCTCAAGCACTGCCAGAAGTAACCCCTGAACATTGCCAAGAGTGGCTCAAAAAGCCGAAATAAAAGAAAGACCTTGCTGTGAGAATGAAAAGAGAATGAAATGATGAAAAAAAATCTTACACAACTCCTCAAATTAATCAGAAAGTTAATAAATTCTCGGTTACTACTATTAAACCTATCCAGGTCATGTCTCCTTGAAAATTACACTGTTTGGGGTTTGAATTAAAAAAAACAACAGAGTAGCCGAGTTCGAGCCCAGGTAGACGGCTCCCAGAAGTGGAAGTCACCGGGCATTCATCAGATGGAGCTGGGGTCACCCCTTCCCCTCTCTGTCTTGTTCAGGAGCCCAGTGCTCCACCCCCCCATCCCCAGGAACTGGCCTGGGCGACTAGCCATAGAATGCAGAGCCTCAGAAGCAACCAGGAAGGCTGGCATTCGGCTCTCCTAGCCCAGTTGACCATGAGGCTCCCAGGGCGACAGTTGGGTTTTGGGTGTTGGCCCATCACCTCTGGAGGGCCCTGGAGCAGCAGGATGAGACTTGCCCATCACAATAGCTGCCATTTTCGCTGTCTGGAGGCGGTCCATCAAACTAGTGGAACCAATCATGTCTTAGAATATACTACATTCCACGATATGTAGGAAAGGTAGGCAGGAGGGGAGAGATAGAGAGAAAGAGAGAAAGGAGATACAGAACCTGCCATGGAGGTGGGCTGGGGGAGTGGGGTGGGATGTGGGGATATTGGTGATGGGAGATGTGCACAGGTGGCGGGATGGGTGTTGAAACACTGTAGAACCAAAACTCAAACATGGGCATCTTGTAACTGTATGTCTAAAAGGTGGTGTAATAAAATAATTTAAAAAATAAATAAAATTTTTTTAAAAAGGCAACAAAAATCCCACTAAAACCCTCAAGGGGCCAGGGATAGGGAACAGGAAACAGGCCACTGATACTGCACAGAGATGCGACACTGGTTCAATGCCCCGCTCCAGCTACACCAATCCCCCAACTGCTTCAGTGTCCCGCCTCCTGACCCAGAGCACTCTACTTACCCACACTGGGAAGGCCTATTTTTCAGCATTCACCTAACCAGAAACCATTAAGAATGATTCAACGAGAACACATATCATATGACATTTATTTATACATGGTTTCACTAGAATGTGTGGAACCCAAGGGGGCAACAGAACTCTTGCACACAACAAGCTCCTTCCATCTTTTTTCTTATTGGGCCACAATTGATGTCCATGGCACAAGCCTGAGGGACGGAAGCAGTTGCCAAACTAAGATGGGCACTAGATCTTGCCTGGGTCTTCTGGGGACACAAAGCTTAATCTGCTGCAGCGAGTCAACAGTGCTGCCCAAGGGGCATTGAGGCAACCACTCCCTGCCTCTCAGGATGCGCAGCAGCCTTAGTCGCTGCTGGGACTGCAGCTGGGGGAGGCAGGAGCATCGGGCACATCAGATACCCTAGGTCCAAGCACACAGTGTGGCCTAAAACTGAAGCTGTCCAGAACAGTAAGAAACACCTGTGCCCTCCCCGAGGCCCTGTAACAAGCCACAGTAGAAAACTGCCGCAGACCAGGCCTTTGTGAAGTGCTTGCTGTGCACGGAGACATCGAGAACCCTTTGGCAAACAAGCCTCTATTCTAAAAATAAGATCTTGCTAGAGGAATTTGAAGACTGTGGTGCAATGAGGGTAACCACAGAAACAACAAACCTCAAACCCAGCCCAACTCCTGACCATATTAACTCAAATCCTCCACATTAAAGGCCTAGCAGAAGGAAAGGTGTGCCCATTTTCAGTCATAAAAACGGTTCGCCTTAGTCTAATGTCCTACACAGGAGAATCAGTTTTCAACCTCCCCTGCCCCGCCCCCAAAAAAGATGAGAACAAAGCAAAATACTGCCAAGAAAGGAAGCAGTCAACAGCCTCATGTGGGATGCTGACAGCGAAATGGCTTGAGAGGGGAGCTCAAAGAGCTGTGATTAGCACACTACAGGAGAGGTGGAAAGCAAGCAAGGTCAGATAGGTAACAGCAGAGAAAGTAAAACTGTAAGAATCAAACAAAAAATACCAGAAATTAACTCAACAAATGTAAAAAACATCTTCAGTGACTTATCAGACAGCCCAAACAATGAAGGAAAGGATCAACAGAGATATTCCAGTCAATAACAACTACAAAAGAAAAATACTGAGGTGTGACAGAGAACATTAAAAAATTACTGGACTGGGCTGGAGCGATAGTACAGGGGGTAGGGAACCTGGGTTGCAGCCAACCTGGGTTGGATCCCTGGCATGCCATATGGTTCCCCCAGCACTGCCAGGTATAACTCCTGAGTACCTGAGCATCGCTGGAAGAAAACAACCAAAACTGCTGGACAAATGCAAACAAATGAATATATGCGTAACAGAAAATCACAGAAGAGAGTAAGGAAGAAATACTGGAAAAAATGATGATCAAGAATTTTCCAAACTTTAGGGACCGGAGTGATAGTCCAGCAGGTAGGGCGTTTGCCTTGCATGTGGCCGACCGAGGTTCAATCCCGGCATCCGTATAGTCCCAAGCACTGCCAGGAGTAATTCCTGAGTACAGAGCCAGGAGTAAACCCTAAGCATTGCTGGGTGTGAGCCAAAAATAAAAAAAAAAAAAAAAAAAGAATTTTCTGAACTTTATGGCAGAGGCAAATATCTTGTGGCCCAAGAATTTAACGGGGAAAAAACAAAGCAAAAATAAAATAGGGGCCAGAGTGATAGCCCTGCGGGTAGGGCGTTTGCCTTGCACCGGCCGCTCATGCTGACCCGAGTTCAATTCCTGGCATCCCATATGGTCCCCTGAGCACTGCCAGGAGTGATTCCTGAGTGCACAGCCAGGAGTAACCCCTGAGCACTGCCAGGTGTGACCCCCCAAAAAAATAAAATAAAATAAAATAAAACTGTATTATATTTAGGCCACTAAAAGAAAAGAAAAATCTTCAAGGCAGAGAAATGAAACAGTATATGTAGAAAAAAATTGTAACATTTCTGGTTCATATGGTTTGTGACAAAAAAAGTGACCTGTGTTGAAAGAAAAAGTGAAAATGGCCCAGAACTCACTGTAGAAGAGATACTATAGTTGGTAAGGTATTAATTAGCAGACCCAGTTCTATCCATGATCCACATATGGTCCCCTAGACACTGCCAGGAGCGATCCCTGAACAAGGAAGGAAAAGTGAGTCCTCAGCACTGCTGAGTGTCCCCACCTCAACCAATCACTTACACTCACAAGCAAAACCACAGAATGCAGACTTTTTTAAAATAGAGAATCAAATAACTTTTTTTTAAAAAAATGCAAAAAAATCCATGCCAGCAGACTAGCAGCAGCAGAAAGGCTAAAGGAATAAGAATATAATATGCCACATGCACAAAAGGTGGATCTGTACTAAAAAACAAAAAACACTGGAATGGAATAAAGAAGAGTGTTGCGAATAAAGAGACTGTTGCCCAGAGTCTCTGCATCTTGCCTGGAATTGCCTCCTGAACTTAGTAGATATAGGGCTGGAGAACAGTTCAAATCTGTGACTTTATGTGGCAGCTTACTTACCATGTATTCTATGTTAGATGGTTATATTTTCTCTCTTGTTACCACAATCATAATGGAACTACATAGATCTTACCAGTATATTTATTTGGCCACGTTGGATCTCTAAATAGTAAGACCAGAGAGAAATGCTTTTGCCTCCAAGCAAGCAAGCATGGCTCTCTAATAAGTCTAAAGGCTAATATACAAAACAACTATGAAGTAAAGACGAGAATCTTGTGAAGGCTTGGAGAAATATATACCTGGCTGTAGAATATCCATTGGTACAGATACATGCCCTTCCCCCACTCTATCCTGCAGGAGTACTTCCAAGGCAGATCTTGGCTGGGCAACATTAACATTTCAAAGAACTAGGTGAGGTTCTGGGAGAAGTTACCAGAGGGGAATTGACCCTAACTGCTTCCTATTGGTGTGGGCGGGTGGTCTGAATTGAAAACACATAAAAGCTGTACCTTTTTTTGTCTTTTAGTCTTTGCTCTTTTTGCCTTTTGCCCTTTCGCCTTCTCCCTCTGCTCTCCTGCTTTCCTTCACCGTCTGCTCTCTTTCTCTGCCCTGTTGGACCTTAGCACGTGGTAGCAGTCATCTTGGCCTGAGATTCTAAACCTACACTTGGCTGGGGCCCAGCTAGGAACCTAAGTCTGGGTTTTTTTTCTGTTGCTGGACTGTTGGATGACAGGTTTAGCTAGTCTGGGAGCTTTGCTGTTTTACCCACTCCCAGCTTAATCTACTTAAGCCAATGTTCATTCTAATGAGATCTCTCTTCTATGAAAGCACTGCTAGAGGGTGTGGCAGTTACAGAAGTCACCTTGACTCTGAATAACTTCTGACTTATACATCTACTTAGACTTCTATGTTTTCTAGATTGGGCACAACTCCTCTTTATACCCACTGCACCCAGCGTGGGACAGTTAGAATTTACCAGGAGACTATCACCCTGGCTACATTGAGACTATAGAAAGATTATAGGGAAGGAAGAGAGCGGCACAGAATGCCTTCAAAGGCATCTTAGAAATAGCTAAAAGGACAAAGAACCTCCAGCTCCGGGCACATCTCTTTGACTCCACCATTCTCCCTGCATTAACATACGCCTCAGAGACCTGGGCCCTACGAAAGCAGGATGAGAATGCTATTCGGTCTCCCAGAGAGGAATGGAAAGAGCTATGCTTGGAATACCACGCCTCACTTAAGTGAGAGAAGGAATCCGGAGTTCTGACCTCTGTCGCTATTCCAGAATCAGGGATGCTGTCTCGTTTGCCAAGGCATCGAAAATCAGATGGACTGGACATGTAATGCGATTTGGAGACAACCGCTGGACTAGAACCATTACTGACTGGATCCCACGGGATGTCAAAAGATCACGTGGCCGCCACCTACAAGATGGTCAGACTTCCTTGTCAAGACCCTGAAGGAACGGTTTGAGGCTCTTCATATTCCTGAATCAACCAGATGCCATTGGGCTACATTGGCACATGATAGGGTCCAATGGAAATGTTACTGGTGCCTGCTCGAGCAAATCGATGAATAACGGGATTCAAGTGATCAAGTGATAGGAAGGATCATACTAGTTTGCTCTAAGCAGGCGAGTGTGACCCTTTCAGTATACAGAGAACAAAATACTCAGAATCACCCTGGTGCAAATAATAATAAGGACCCTGTGGCTCTCTCTCTCTCTCTCTCTCCCCCCCTCTCTCCAGTGTTTTACATAAGAGATAATCTCCATAGAAGGGATTAGTCCTTGGCTAACCTTTGTTTATACCTGTAATAGGGTGTGGCACCCTTCTACAATCTGTTTAGGGTTCTTTGTTGACACGAGCCTCCCCTGTCAAAGATAGAATTACTTTGGTGTATATAAAGGGGACTGACTTGAGGCCCCTTTGCCTATTTCCCTTCTTTTGGGTAGGACTCCTCTCGGGTGAGATCCTCTCTCTTTGGTGGGAGACTTAGGCTCTTTTGTATGGTCTAAGTTCGGACCAGAGCTGAGAGTTCTTTCATTATATTGGATTGCTGTGGAAGAGCTTTTGTACTATTAAAAGCCTTTTTGGAACTGAGCCAGACTCACGAGTTTTCATCCATTCCCCGGCATTCTTGGAGATAGAAGAGAACTTCTGTCCTGACACTGTCGGGGGGACCCCAGCAGCATCCCCTACACTGGACTGTATAACAAAACCTATGAGAGTAAAGCCTTTTGAAATTTTGATGGATTCTCACATCTTTCTCTGTCCACTGGCCGCTAATTCCCTGGGGCAGAGAAGGGGGATTCATCTGACCCTGCTCCAGGATTTCTGTCAGGACACTCAGCCTACCCCGACAGAAGAGAAATAAATTTTATTAAAATTACTTAAAATATTAAAGTTGTATCAGTAGCACATGTGCTTGTACCATTATGTAAAAGCAGAATATATTAAAGAAAAGTCCAAAGATAGGAGGAAAAAATTGGTACTATGCTGTTATGAAGAACTTAACTAAATGTAAAAGGTAAAATACTTGAAAGTAAATTCTGATGTACATTGTAAAATCTAAAGCAATCACTAAAATCATGCATGGCTGTGCTCAGGGCTTATTCCTGGTTCTTCAATCAAGTATCACTCCTGGTGGTTTGGGAACCAGATGGGGATGTCAGAGATCAAACCCGGGTCAACTGCATGCAAGACAAATGTCGTATCTTCTAGAACATTCTCCAGTACCAACAACCATTTTTTCAAATGGGTTATAAACAAGAACTGTCACAGTAAAAGCAATCATTACAAATGGTCAACATATCCAGATAAAGTAGAAAAACCCAGAAAACAAAATACAGTCAGCAAGGTAGACTAAAAAACACGAACTAAACAGGAAAGCTAAACACAGTGAAACTGTATGCTTTTTCTTTTTACTGAGACATAATCACACACAAAATTCAACAGCTTTTAATATAGCTACAAGATTTTACAACTATTTGCCAAGGTAGCCAGAGCAATAGTATAGCGGGTAGGGTGTTTGCCTTGCACACGGCCAACCTGGGTTCGATCCCCAGCATCCCATATGGTCTCCCTGAGCACTGCCAGGAGTAATTTCTGAGTGTAGAGGCAGTAGCAACCCTTTGAGCATCAATCGGTATGACCCAAAATGCCCTCTCCACAAAAAAAGCCAACTATTTCTCAAAAAATAGGATTTTAATATTGTTTGAATAGCTACATTATTACAAACTAAAAAGTTCTTAATTATAGAGAATTTGATACAACATTTTAACAAAATTTGGTAACAGATTTTAGCCTAAAGCATAAAATACTATGTTTTATAA
>JAJIBD010037756.1:0-15130 GCA_021461705.1 Cryptotis parvus
TGTGCAGCCAACCTGGGTTTCATCCCGAGCACCAGGAGTAATTTCAGAGTGCAGAGCCAGGAGTAACCCCTGAGCATCTCTGGGTAAACAAAACAGAGAATGTAGACTTGTGTTACTCTAGAGCAGGACTTTTAGAGTTACTCTAGTGCAACCTCCTAGTTAATCTAGAGCAACCCTAACCCTAACCCTGTTTGTTTCTTGCCCAGCTTTGTATTGTTACACTGAAGTGATTTATGCTGAAAATAAATACCTGTGTATGTAAATGAATTTGAGAAGAGTTTTCCTTTGTTTCTGGTTGTTTTTTTTTTTTTTTTTGGGGGCACACCCATCTGTTCAGGGCTCACTGCTGGCTCTGTGCTCAGGGATCATTCCTGGTGTGTGTGGGCATTGGTGCTGGAGTTTGAGCCAGAGTTGGCTGCTGGCAAGGCAAGCCCCATACCTATTGTAATATCTCTCTTATCCCGAGAAAACTTCTCATTTTCCTAAAATAAGGATGTCTCAGCTTTTATCTGGTTGCCTATCATAACATAATCATCGAACAATGTGTTTTCCTTGTAATGCATTACTTCTTGTAATATACTTAATCATATTATACTTAATCATGTTATCAGTGTAAAACTCTAAAGCTCTGGGTTAGTTTTTAGTTAGGTTTTGAATCTGTGGGAGGGAAATTAGGACTGAGAATTGAGGTTCATTATAATAGACTCTTTTGACACTTGACATCAGTATAAGAGTTATCATTGTTCTTTGTTTCATTTACACAATTACTTAAAATCCCTTTTCCTTCCTCCTCTGTTTTAAATCAAAACTAGATAAGCGAGGTTTAAAAAATATATATTTTAATTTTTTTAAGTGTTAATGTGGGCGAAACTGAGAAAGGGTTTAAAAGAAAAAGAATGCCTAGTTCTTTTCCCAGAGGCTATCACACAATTGCGACTTATATGAAAGACTTACAAGTAAAATCAATTTTAGTCCTCAGGAAATAATAGAATAATGGAAACATTGTATATTGAGCCTGTAGGGCATAAAGCAGGGTCTTTGGCTGGCTGTTTTAAATGCAGCCTTTCACCGGTGTTGGCTCCTTAGACTGTGAGGTGACATGGCTTTTATTTTATTTTGGGAGGATTGACCCTGTGGTTCCAGCATGCAGACCATGGGCTCCCGCCTGCCTTTGAGCTATCTCCGTGTCCTGATTTTGCATTTTTCTTTCTGGGCTACCCCCGGCAGTATTAAGTGCTTAATCTTTTAAAAAGATTTTTTGCTTTTTGGGTCACACCCAGTAATGCTCAGGGATTATTCCCTGGCTCTGCACTCAAGAATTACTCCTGGCAGTGCTGGGGGACCATGTGAGGTGCTGGGGATCGAACTTGGCTTGGCTGCATGCAAAGCAAATGCCCTCTTACTGAGTTGTTGCTCCGCCCCTCAGTGCTTACTCCTAATTCTGCTCAGGGATCATGCCTGAGGATTTTGAGGACCGTCTGTGGTGCTTGCTGGGCCTTTGAACCCAGGTCAGGTGTGTGCAAAACCCTCCATGTCTGGTTGTTTATTTCACTTTTTATTTCTTTTTGGGTCACACCCGGCAATGCTCAGGGGTTCTTCCTGTCTCTGCACTCAGGAATTACTCCTGGTAGTGGTTGGGGAACCATGTGGGATGCCCAGGAATTGAACCCGGGTAGAGCAAGGCAAATGCTCAATGTGCTATACCTCCAGCCCCAATTTCACTTTTTTTCTCTTTTTGGGTCACACCCGGCAATGCTCAGGGGTTCCTCCTGGCTCTGCACTCAGGAATCACTCCTGGCAGTGCTCGAAGGACCATATTGGATGCCGGGGATCGAGTCAGCCAGCGTGCAAGGCAAACGGACTATCACTCCGCCCCTATTTCACTTTTAAGAAAACATTCAAATGCTTATGACATGAGAAAATTAAAAGAAGTTAGATTTCCAGTGTTTATGATCACTATCACTATCTAGTGTTTATAATAAAACATATATATATCATTATCCAGTGATATATCACAATCCAGTGATATATCA
The DNA here is from genome assembly GCA_021461705.1 of Cryptotis parvus. Classification (NCBI taxonomy): domain Eukaryota; kingdom Metazoa; phylum Chordata; class Mammalia; order Eulipotyphla; family Soricidae; genus Cryptotis; species Cryptotis parvus. The sequence continues at coordinate 2,034 of JAJIBD010037756.1, forward strand.
CTATCCAGTGTTTATAATAAAACACTGGAATATATCACTATCCAGTGTTTATAATAAAAAGTTTTACTAAGCCAGTCATGTTTGTTTACATATTTTGTGTATGCTGTGCTACAAAACAGAGTTGAGTTGTAATGAAACCTAAAATATTTACTAGTTGGCTTTTTAGGGTTTGCTTGCCAACTTCTGGTGAGAGAGTGTTACTGAGAAACAGAACAATCTGACACTGTATACTAGAGATGCAACTTTGTGAAAATGGGAGACTCATAACTAATGATAATGCTGCAGTGGAAAGTGCATTTACGGTGAATCAGCAAGAAAAGATGGAGACTTTCCTTCAAACGGCTGTGTCCTTTCTTTCCTTTTTTCTTTTGGCCATGCTCAGGGTTTACTCTTGGCTCTGCGCTCAGGAATTACTCCTTGGTACTCAGGGGACCATATGGGATGCTGGGGATGTAACCCAGGTCAGACGCATGCAAGGTAAACCTCCTGCCCTCTGGGCTATCACCCCAGCCAGGGCTTGAGTTTTTTCTTGAGAGAGGAGGGACACTCTTTGTGTTTAGGGATTACTCCTGGCGGTACTAGTGAACATAAGTGATACTGAGATTGAACCAGGATTCACTGCGTGCAAGGCAGGTTTTTTACCTCTGTGTTCTTTCTCTGTCCCCAGACCTGAGTTCTCTTAGAGAGCTTGACAGCTGAACACACGACACACATCTCCGTTCTTCAGTGGATCTATATTAAATTCATAGTATGTATGGTGGCTAATTTTTTTTTTTTTTTTTGGGTCACACCGGTGATGCTCAGGGGTTACTCCTGGCTCTGCACTCAGGAATTACTCCTGGCGGTGCTCGGGGACCACATGGGATGCCGGGATCAAACCCGGGCCGGCACAGGCCGGCCGCATGCAAGGCAAACGCCCTACCACTGGGCTATCGCTCCGGCCCCTGGTGGCTAATTTTTATGTAGAGAGCTACATAGTATGTATCATTTCACTAATGCTTTCCTAATGGTTAATGTTTAGCATCTTTTTCATGTGCTTCTTTTCTAGCTTTAGATTTTTGGCATGTTTAGATGTTTTCAGTCATGAAACAGTATTATTGGGGTAGGAATGTAGCTTTGTTGTAGAGCCACAAGCTTTTGCATGTATGTGTCTCTTTGGGCTTGAGCCTGTTACCTCACACTCCTCCTTTCCTTCCTTCCTTCCTTCCTTCCTTCCTTCCTTCCTTCCTTCCTTCCTTCCTTCCTTCCTTCCTTCCTTCCTTCCTTCCTTCCTTCCTTCCTTCCTTCCTTCCTTCCTTCCTTCCTTCCTTCCTTCCTTCCTTCCTTCCCTTCCTTCCTTCCTTCCTTCCTTCCTTCCTTCCTTCTTCCTTCCTTCCTTCCTTCCTTCCTTCTCTCTCCCTCCCTCCCTCCCTCTCCCTCCCTCCCTCCCTCCCTCCCTCCCTCCCTCCTCCCTCCCTCCCTCCCTCCTCCCTCCCTCCCTCCCCTCCCTCCCTCCTTCCTTCCTTCCTTCTTGTACTCTTGGGACCAGGGAGATAGTACGGCAGAGCAGCTGACCCAAGTTTGATCCCTGGCATCTGCTATGGCCCCCTGAGCACTGGCAGGATTGATTCCTGAGTGCAGAGCCAGGGTGAGACCTGAGCACTGCCAAGTACTCATCCCCCAAAACAAAACAGAATTCCCCAGAGCTGGGAGTAGTCATTATCAGTGGTATGGCAAATGCAAAACTGTCATCCAGTACTGGTAGGAATGTTGTCTGTATTGAAAACAGTGTGATTTATCAAAAAGATTTGAAAAAGAGATTTCTCAAAAAAGCTGTCACATACTCAGCAGTTCTATGGCTGTGTACCCCCAGAACACAAAAACTCATTCAGAATGATGTGTGTACACCATGTTCACTGCTAGGAATCAACCTTAGATCTCCAGCCACAGATGAGTGGATGATGAAGGTGTGGTGTATGTATACCATGAAATGCTTGTTGTGCTGAGTACATGTGGCTTTCTCAGTGCTCCCCTGAGTACTGTTGGGTATGGGTGCCAAACCTCCCTCTCCCCTTGATAATTTTTTTGTAGGAACTGTATGCTAGTTGGAGAAGTTACAGCTAGTCATATTTCTTTTTTTTTTCTTTTTTTTTCTTTTTTTGGTTACACCGGCGACGCTCAGGGGGTTACTTCTGGCTCTGCACTCAGGAATTACACCTGGCGGTGCTCGGGGACCATATGGGATGCTGAGAATTGAACCCAGGCTGGCACAGGCTGGTCGCCTGCAAGGTAAACGCCCCTGCCCTCCGGCTATCACCCGCCTCAACAGCTAGTCATATTTCTACATGGCAAAAAGAAATGAAGCAACGGAGTCATGTCCCTGTTAGGGGAAGGAGAGTGCTGTGTGTGCTTTCTCTTGTCTGATCTTCCTGCTTCAGCATTTTCTGTCAGAGGTTGTAGATTTCCTGAACATCTTTTTAAGAAAAACAACTTATATTTAAAAATTATAGAAACTGGGACCAGAGCGAAAGTACAGTGGGTAGGACTTTGCCTTGCACGCAGCAGACCTGGGTTTGATTCCTGGCATCCTGTATGGTCCCCCTAGCACCTCCAGGAGTACTGAGCATCACTGGGTGTGACCCCAAAGCCAAACAACAACAACTTCACCTTGCCTTGTGGTCATGTGGGTTTTTGTTGTTGTTGTTGTGAACCATCATTCATTTCATCATCTTTATTTTTATGGGTGTGGCTTGGGCAATGCTCATGGCTTCCTCTTAGCTCTATGCTGAAGTTGATAACTCCTGGTGGAGCTTGGGGGACCAGGTATAGTGCCGGGACTGTGTGTGGGTCAGCTGCATGCAAAATAAACACCTTTCCTGCTATACTATATTTCTGGCCCAGTGCCCCCAAATTTTAACTCCACCCCAAATAGCATTCCTAAAGTCTGAATGGTATGGAACTAAAATCAAGGGGCCAGAGTGATAGCACAGCGGCTGGGGCATTTGCCTTGCATGCGGTCAACCCGGGTTCGATCCCCAGCATCCTCTATGATCCCCGAGCACCGCCATGAGTATTTCTGAGGCAGAGGCAGGGAGTAATCCCTGAGCATTTTCGGATGTGACCCAAAAAGCCTCCCAAAAAATCAAATCAGTATTATGTATGAACTTTTTATTTTATTTTTTTATTTTATTTTATTTTTTTGCTTTTTTGGGTCACACCCGCAATGCTCAGGGGTTTCTCCTGGCTCTGCACTCAGGAATTACTCCTGGCGGTACTGGGGACCATATGGGATGTCGGGGATCGAACCTGGGCTGGCACAAGCCGGCTGCGTGCAAGGCAAACACCCTACCCGCTGGACTATTGCTCCGCCCCAGTATTATGTATGAACTTTTACATACTGTTTGGCTGGGTTTTAATGCACTCTCATCATTTCTTGTATTTTCTTTTTTAGTGGAGACCTGTTTTATGAATCTAAAAGTGCTCTTAATAAAAATCTCTGGTCTACAAATGAATTTCACCTAGAAATGGCCATTCTTTCTTGAGGGTGGGGTAGGGTACACTGGTTCTTGGAGGCTACTCCCAGTCAGTTCTTGGTGGGCACTTCTGACAGTGCTTGTAGGGGACCCTAAGTGCTGGGGATCGAAGCCTGGCCTCCTGCACAGTGCGCCTTAGCCCTGTTGAGCTACCTCTGGACCATGGCTGGCTGTTTTGAGACAAATGCCTTGTCTGTTGGATGTTGTAAGTTTTTTTTGACAGTGCAGTCATTTGAATATGAATAAATCAGAGAGTAGGAAATGGTTCTTTTTTTTTATTTTTGGTCACACCCAGTGACGCTCAGGGTTTACTCCTGGCTCTTTGCTCAGAATTACCCCTGGTGGTGCTTGGGACCATAAGGGATGCCGGGATAGAACCTGGTTGGCCGCATGCAAGGCAAACACCCTACCCGCTGTGCTATCGCTCTGGCCCCGGAAATGTTTTACATTCTACAAAACCACCCATTTCTCTTTTGTGTGTGTGGTGGGGAGGGCTCCCAAGCAGTGAGCTGGAGGTCCAGGGGCCCACTGGCCACTCTGTCAGCTGGGCCAGCCATTCAGTGCCAGGGCCCAAGGATGCCCCATGCTGCTTTTAGGCGTCAGTGTGCCACTAGTTCCAGCCTGCACCTCCTCCGCTAATATCCTGTTGTTAGGAAACTTAATCTCTCTTCGGCTAGAATAGTTTCAGTGTGCTTTACTTAATAGCTTTTTCTGTTTGGGTTTTGGGTTTATAATACTGAGCCTGGCAGTGGTCAGGCTTACTCCTGGCAGACTTGGGAGACTATGAGGTGGCAGGAATCAATCTGGATCTGTTCCTATGGCCCTAGGTTCAGCATTTTTTTTTTGCTTACTATTTTGAGAGGGGAGGGTGGGCCATACCTGGTGGTACTCAGGACTTAGCTCCTGCAATCACTCCTGACCATATGGTGCAGGGATCAAACATGGGTCAGCTAGTGAGGCAAACGCCCTCCCTCCTGTACTATGGTTGTGGCCCAGGATTAGTGTTCTTTTCCTGTCTGAATACTGTCCAGATGTTCCTGTACTGTGGTTCTCCCATGGAGGTCATGAAGAAGACTAACTTCTATTGTCAAGGTGATGGAATGGGTTTGCCCCTTCTTGTCTTGGTTACAAGTCTTGTTTCTGGATACTTATATGAATATTCTTTTGGACCTTGCTATTCTCGTGATTGCCTGATAAATTTCCGCCCAGGATGTTAGGCGAGGAGTTGTAGTTTTGGAAGGTGGATGAGACTCGTGGATTCTCAGTCTGGGACACCTGTTTTCTGGAAAGAGGAAGATAAAGCAGCTTGTGGGCATCCCCTTAAGTGGCAATTGAACATTTCCCAGGAAATGTGAGCAGAGGCCCTCTTGTCAGCCTTTGTTTACTATTTGACTTTATATAAATTGAAAGTAAATTACTGTACTTAAAGGATCTTGTTGAAAAGAGTTAAAAAAGTTTTCTTTCTTAAAAGGTGCTCCATCCTTGTTAGGAAACTGGTATGTAGAATGTCAGCAAATATCCAAGATTTGCAAAGCTCTAAATATGCTCCACAACAAAATATCTAAGAAGCCCATAAAAAAAATAGGAATGGAGTAAACAGATGCTTTCATGAAGAGGACATAGGGACAGCCAGTAGGAAGGTGCTCATTGCCACTTACAGGGAAGCGGAAATAAAAGCAGTGAGTTCCTCCACATTCTCAGCAGTGAGAATGGCACTGTTTCTGTGTGCGTTATGCACGTCTAATTAATATTTATAACAACTTCCTGAAGCAGTCATTGTGTCTGGTGGGGCCAAACATGGCAGAGCTGGGAGCTGCTCACAGCTAGGTGAAAAAGAGGCTCTTGTAGCACTGCTCAGGACGTGTGGTGTCGGCGCTTGAGCTCTTAGCGTCTTTCTGAATACAGAGTATGTGCTTTCAGTTCTTTGAGCTATAGCTCCTTGGCGCACCTCTTTATTGCTTTTTAAAAATATTCTTTATTTTTAATTTTTTCCCTTTTTTGGTTAAGTGAACCACAGTGAGAGATACACAGTTACACATTTGGTCATGATTTTGTTTCCTTGGCTCACCTCTAAAAAGTTCTTTTATTTATTTTTTATCTTTTTTTATTACACCACTTTTAGACATACAATTGCAAGATGCTGGTGCTCGAGTTTTGTTGTTCTACAGTGTTCCAGCACCCATCCCTGCACCTGAACCCATCACCCATCACCAATGTCCCCATAGCAGGCAAATGGGGCGATAGTTTCCAATGTCGTGGATGTCTCCCTTCTTGAACAGTAGAACTGTCCTGCTGGTTTTCCAATGGGAGGGCACCTTGCATTCGGACAGGTAGCGGTGTGAAGAGCCAAGCCAGTGATGAGAGGGATGAGAGCTGATGGCAGATTCTTCAGGTATTGGGTCTGACTCTGTCTGGGCCTGGTGCTGTTCACTTCTTTACTGACAAAATGGCATGTCGGATTTCAAAGGAGAACATTGGGAACGACATCCATCCTGCGGAATTTGGTATGGGGTAGGTGGATGTGGCTATCGAAGAGATCTGAGTAGAAGTCATGGATAATTTTCTCCATTGCCCTTCTGGAGGATGTGATACATTCATCAGGACGTCCAGAGGGCAGCCATCTTGGTCTTATAGTTGGCGAAGGACAGGCGGGCGGTGCAAATGCTTTTTCCGGCTTCTTCTGCATCTTGCAGTATTTCTGCTTTTCTGTCTTTGAGGTCTTCTCTGCACCGCTTTGCAAGCTTGGACGTTAGCATTTGGTCTCCTGAGGCTCGCGCCTGCCACGTTAGCAAATGAGTTCGAGAGTTTCTGAAGACAGGAGTCCCTTTGTGTCTTTCTCTCTCTCGGCATTCTTTGCATAATCATGGAGGTGCTGAACCAGTCAGTTGTATTCTTCATCGATGTCGTCAATGGTAGTATCTTCCCATGTTGCTGCAATGGTGCCAAAGAGTTCCCAGTTGGTGGTCGTTCTCTTCTTAAACTTTGCAGCCTTTTCTCCCCGCTTGGGGAAGTAGAATTTGCACGAAGGAGACGGGGTGGTCCGATCCTGTTTGGAATTTAGGGACGACAGCGACATCGGTCAGACAAAACCGCGATTGAAGATGATGTGGTTAATTTCATTGTGGAACTGTCCACCAGGAGATTCCCATGTCCACCGCTTTGCTTCAGCTTTCTGGAACTGTGAGTCTTGGACATGATGAACTCAGATAGTCTCTCACCCTGTTCGTCCCTTCTAGGCCATGGGTCCCGATGTGGAGTTCTTTGGCCGATCTTCTCGGTCCTATCATGGCATTAAAATCACCGACTATGATCTTGTAGATTAGGAATACTTAATCAGCTTTGTGCTCAGGATTGAGCCCTGGAAGTGTCCCACAGACTGTCATGGTGCCAGGGATCAAATCAGTTTGCTTTATGAAGTTAAGCACCTAAACTCTGCTTATATCTCCTAGCATATCTTGGCTCCCTAGAGTGTCGTTCCCTCCTTTTTTAGATTTGGGGTAGTGGTAGATTTGAACCTAGGTCTAACAGATGCAAGCTCTGTAGTCTAACTCCCATGAGTCACATCCCTATACTTTTGTAGCTTTTGAATGTGGGTGGGGTCAGAGCACCAGTTGGGCAGGAAGGACACTTGCCTTGCACATGGATGATCTAGGTTTGATCTCCTCTATCCCACATGGTTCCCCATGCACCCAAGGAGTGATTCCCAGTGAAGAGCCAGGAGTAACCAGAGCATCACTGGGTGTTGTCCAAAGACATATAAAAGCAACAGGGGAAGGGTATGTTGCCCATTGCTTGTTTGGGTGATCACTGCTATCTGGAAATCAATAGGTGATCAAAGTGACCTCTAGAAAATCCTTACACTGCTAGAAATCGCATTAAAATTGCATATATTTTAGCCAGAGAAAAGTCACTGACTTTTATAATTGGTACTATAATAATTTATAGATTAATATCCACATATCAGGTTGTGGAAGAACAACAGTATTGTTAGTGCCAAAAATGCTAGGGGTCATGGAGTGCTGGTGATTGAATCTGTGACTCCCACATAGGACAGTGGTCCTCTGAGCCACCCTCCCTGCCTGTTAGGGACATTTTAAAATAAATAGGAAAAACTTTTTTTTTTTTTGTTTTATCTTGGAAAAGAATGTTACAACTATTAGAGTAGGTAGCTGTCGTGGCCTTGATTCATACTAAAGCACTATCACTTTTACTAGCAATATTACTGCACTGCCAAGGACAAAAGCAGAGTATTAGCATTATTCTGAACTGCTTTAAGACCACTAATGATTCAGTATCACTCGTATTCAAGATTCAGCACTACTTGAATTCTTCTGTAATCTTTAGCATTTTGCTCTATATTTTATTTATTTATTTATTTATTTTTTTCACAATTTATTTTTTATTTTATTTATTTTTTTTTTTTTTAATTTAATTTTTTTATTTTCCCCCCAAATATCATTACACCATTTTGGACATACAATTGAAAGATGCTCATGTAGAGTTTTGGATCCACAGTGTTCCATACGCATCCCTCCACCCAAACCCATCTACCATCACCAATGTCCCCCACCTCCCCTCCCCCTCCCGCACCTCAACTACTTGGCAGATTCTTCCGTCATTTCTTTCGCCTTTATATCTCCTTCCCGATGAACTTTCCTGCTCTTCGTGGAATACAGTGCATTAAAAGACATTACTGTTTCACTATTTTAGTGGACCTGGCCACGCAAACTGGTTTTGCTCTGTTAATCTGGTCGGGTCAGTTTCTCAGCATCCGGCAGCGAAGATGGTGGCTAGTGTGATGGGCGAGTTTCATCCGGCTGTTTCGGGACCCCCAGAGGCGATGGCCAACACCAAAACCCATCTGCCCTCCTCGGGATCCCATCGTCAGCTGGGCTCGGCGCGAGCCGGCTCCAGTCTCCCCAGCCGCTTGCGGCTCTGCCTACTGGTTCCCGGGCAGTTCCTGGGCGGGTCCACCAGGCTCGACAAAAATGGAGGGGTGGGGGAGTGGCTTAACCCCTGACTCCATCTGGCGAATTCCCAGTGATTCCCGCTTCTGGGGCCGCCTACCTGGGCTCGAACTGGTTTTGCTCAGTTGATCTGGTCGTGGGTCAGTTTCTCAGCGTCCGGACAGCGAAGGTGGTGGCTAGTGTGATGGGCGAAGTTTCATCCGGCTGTTTCCGGGACCCCCAGAGGCGATGGGCCAACACCCAAACCCATCTTCCCCCTCCGGGATCCCCATCGTCAGCTGGGCCGGCGCGAGCCGGCTCCAGTCTCCCAGCCGCTGTTGCTCCTATATTTTAGACACTGCAGTGATACGAGCTTTTTTGAAGATGGGAAGTGTCTCTTAATCTTACTGTTTCTCTGTACTCCTGTAGTATGATGAATAAGTAAAGGTCTCTGAAATAAACATTTAGGAACCCTAGCACTAGTCTCAAATATATATTACATAGGTGGAAATGACTGTATATACTCAGTATATTCTCGAGGAAGGAGCTAAGAAAGAGGGCGCTTGCCTTGCACATGGCTATCTCATGGTCCCCCTGTGCCGACCACTAGTGATTGCTGAGTGCAGAGCCAGGAATAAAGCCTGAGCACTGCTGGGTGTGGCTTCCCTAAAAGAAATTTCTGAGGAAGGGGAATGTGATGCCCTGAAAAGGGAAGTTAAGGGTCTGAGCACTAGTACAGGTAGGGCATAGTACAGTGGGTATAGTACAGATGGGGCATGCTGCCGGCCTGCCTGGGTTCGATCCCCAGCATCCCATATGGTCCCCGAGCACTACCAGGAGCCAGGAGTCATTCCTGAATGCAGAGCCAGGACTAACTGCTGAGCACCGCTGGGTGTGATGTCCCCCTCCAAAAAAAAAAAAAGGAAGTTAATCACAAATAGAAATGAGGTTGGGTGGGGTGGAGAGTTCAAACGCTTGAGCATGAAGCCAGTAATTTAGAATACCTGCCTCTTAAGCCTGCCATTTTGAGTTGAGATCCCGAGTTGTCCTATGTGCTGAGTGTGCTTGGGGTGCTCTGCTATGTGGTCTTCCCTCTGCAAGGACTCTAGCCACACCTCAGTCTGCTCTGTGTAGCACACAGCCAGGAAGTGTGAGACCCAGCAAGTCCATGTGCAAGGGATGTAGGTAGCGTTGACTGAAAAGAGTGCAGACTTTGGTAGCACTGAACCCTCACGCTGTTCCTCCCACCACCCCCACACACACTGTTATTGCTCTAAAAAAACACCACAAGGGAAAGGAAGGTGGGGGAAGAGGGTGGGAACTTAAAAACACAAATTAGCTTTTTTAAGAGAGTATTTTCTGGGCACCATGTTATTTATATGACGGTCACAATTATGACCTGCAATTTCAACACTTCCTTTCATGTCTAATAAAAAAGCTTTCATACTTCATTACTTAGGACAGGACTTTTGAACCAACTTTGACTATGTTGGAAACTTTATAAACTAGGATTAGGACCATAACATCATAAAAAAAAAACAAGGCCGGAGTGATAGTACAGTGGATAGGGTAGTTATCATGCATATGGCCAGCCTGAGTTTGATCCTCAGTATTCCATATGGTCCCCCCGAGCCCTGCCCGAGTCATACGAGATTATGATTTCTCTTGTTCTTTTTTTTTTTTAAGATTTTTGGGCTGGGGGGCAGAGTGATAGTACAGTGGATAGGGCATTTGCCTTGCATGAGGCTGACCTGGGTTCAGTAGCTGGCATCCTATATGGTCACCTGAGCACTGCCAGGGACAATTTGCTGAGTGTGACCCCGGAAATTAAAAGAAAACTTTTTGAGGGGGAGGCCGACACCAGGCAGTACTCAGGGTTCTTCTTGGTTCTGTACACTCCTGGCAGTGTTTCGTGACCATAAGGGATGCCGGGAATTGAACCGGGATTGGCCATGTGCAAGGCAAGCACCTCCTACCTGATCAGTACCTCTCTTATTACTTTATTTTCTTGGGCTTGGCACCCCAGCTTGCACAGAAACCGGAGGCCACTCCCAGATACAGCCCTTGGTGGTGGTGCTCAGGTTCACTTGTGTACCATTACCTAAGTTGCGAAAATGGCCTGGCACCACTAATTACTTGGTCATCTGATTGATATGCTGCAAATCAAGTGGTGGACCTTGAACATACAGAGAATGGTTTCTGTTGCATGGTAATATGTCCCTTTGTACCCTCTTATGCTAATGCTTAATTTTCCGTCTGTCCGGTCCGTCCGTCCGTCCATCCATCCATCTGTCCGTCCGTCCATCAACCATCCGTCCATCCATCATTTATTCACTTATTGGGACACACCCGGCAATGCACAGGTTACTTTTTTTTTTTTTTTTTTTTTTCCTTTTTGCGTCATACCCGCAATGCTCAGAAGTTTCTCCTGGCTCTGCACTCAGGGAATCACTCCTGGTGGTGCTCGGGGGACTATATGGGATGCTGGGATCGAACCCAGGCCAGCATTGGCCAGCCACGTGCAAGGCAAACGCCCTACCCGCTGGAATATCGCTCCGCCCTCGGGTTACTTCTGACTCTGCACTCAGAAATTACCCCTGGCGGTGTTCAGGGGACCGTATGGGATGCCAGGGATCGAACCCTGGTCGGCACCTACAAGGCAGACGCCCTACCCACTGTGCTATCGCTCTGACCCCTTATGTTACCACTTTTAAGCTGTTAATTTGGACTAGTTTTTTAGACATGAAAGAATGCTTAAGGTTTGCTCTTTGGCTGAGCGGCTCTTAGGTGTGAGAAATTATTTAAGATCTTAACAATTAGTCTTTACCAGATTTATTCAAAGAACATTTGTTTTTTTTTTTTAATTAGATATTTTATTATACCCCCGTGAGATATACAATTACAACGTTGTTCATGTTTGGAGGTTTCGGTCACAGTGTTCCAGCACCCTCCCTCCACCAGTGCCCATATCCCACCACCAATGTCCCCAATTCCCTCCTCCTCCCATAGCCTGCCTAAATGGCAGATTCTCAAAGAACATTTCTAACTGGAGACCATGTGGCCCCAGAGAACCACACTGATCAGTATCCCTAAGCTAATGTGGTGGGACTAGTCCCTGAACAGAAGCTGTGGGTGGCCTAAAAACCAGGAAAAAGAGTTTAGGGGTGGAGCGACAGTACTGTGTGTGTGTGTGTGTGTGTGGGGTGCTTACCTTGCACTTGGCCTACCTGGGTTCGATCCCTGGCACCCCATATAACCCTGTGAGCCTTCTAGAAGTGATCCCTGAGCCCAGAGCCAGGAGTAAACCAGGAGCACAGCTGGGTGTGGTCCCAAAATTTAAAAAAAGAAAAGTTGAGCATTTTGTGAGATTTATTTATTTATTTATTTATTTATTGCTTTTGGGTTACACCCGGCAATGCTCAGGGTTACTCCTGGTTCTGCACTCAGGAATTACTCCTGGCGGTGCTCGGGGGACCATGTGGGATGCCCGGGATCGAACCCGGGCTGGCATGGCTGGCCGGCGTGCAAGGCAAACTCCCTACCCACTGGGCTATCGCTCCGGCCCGGATTTTGTGAGAATTATAAAGGAGTATTTTTCATGGAAAGAAAATGTTTTCTGGGGTTGGAGTAGTATTACAGTGGGTAGGGCGCTTGCGTTACATGTGACTGACCTGGGTTCGCCCCCCCAGCATACCCTATGGTCCTCTTAGCTTTTCCAGAGTAGTTCCTGAGAGCAGAACCAGGAATAAACCCTGGGCATTGCTAGATGTGGCCCTCAAGCCAAGCAAACAACTGCCCCCTTCATTCCCCAAAAAAAAAAAAAAAAAACCAGAAAACCCAGAAAATAAAAACAAACAAGAGCTAGAACAGCAGCTCAGCAGTTGGGTACGTGTGTGACGTGTGCTAAGACCCAGGTGTGAACCTCACCACCACATGAACCCCTGAATCAGCACTGCTGGTGGCCCTGGTGGCCTCTGAGCACCATCAGGCGTAGAGGTACTGGTGCCTGCCAGTACCATCTGGCCTCAGCAGCGCTGCGTCTCTGGGCTTGAGCACTGAGTCTGGCTGCATCTCTGGGCTTGAGCACTGAGCTGGCTGGCTGCATCCCTGGGCTTCACACTGAGTTTTCTGGCTGCGTCTTGGCTTGAGCACTGAATTTAGTGGCTCCATGGTCCGAGTGTTACTGAGCACCATTTGGAGGTGCCCCCTCCCCCCACCCCCAGAAAAAAAAGTGATGCGATTTGCTCATGATGCAGCTTAAAAGCCTCTGGGCATGGGAGAGATGGTATGAGGGGTTAAGGTATTTGCGTGCATGCGGTTAAATGCAGCTCTATCTTTGGCACCACATGTGATTCCCGAGCACTGCACCCTGAGTACTGCTGGGTATGGCCCCGAAACTAGAAACCAAAACAAATCTTGCACAAAACAGAGCATTGCATATCGAAGCATATGGTTTACACTTCACCTGCATTCTGGACTCACTCACGAGTTTTACATTAATTGTAGTCAATATTTTACGTGAAATGACATTCAGTCATGAATTTAACCAGTAGGTGGCAACAAATCAGTATCTTTATTTCTAAGAAAATTTTAGAACAAACAGGTGCATTTGATTTCTTTCATAAGTGGTTTGTATTTA
>JAJIBD010037757.1:0-15235 GCA_021461705.1 Cryptotis parvus
AGCACCAGGGAGTAATTTCAGAGTGCAAGAGCCAGGGCGTAACCTGAGCATCTCTGAGAAAACAAAACAGAGAATGTAGACTTGTGTTACTCTAGAGCAGGACTTTTAGAGTTACTCTAGTGCCACCCTCTAGTTAATCTAGAGCAACCCTAACCCTAACCCTGTTTGTTTCTTGCCCAGCTTTGTATTGGTTTACTGAAGTGATTTATGCTGAAAATAAATACCTGTGTATGTAAATGAATTTGAGAGAAGAGTTTTCCTTTGTTTCTGGTTGTTTTTTTTTTTTTTTTTTTTTTGGGGAGGCACCCATCTGTTCAGGGGCTCACTGCTGGCTCTGTGCTCAAGGATCATTCCTGGTGTGTGTGGGCATTGGTGCTCGAGTTTGAGCCAGAGTTGGCTGCTGGCAAGGCAAGCCCCATACCTAATGTAATATCTCTTATCCCGAAAAAACTTCATTTTCCTAAAATAAGATGTCCCAGCTTTTATCTGGTTGCCTATCATAACTTAAATCATCAAACAATGTGTTTTCCTTGCAATGCATTACTTCTTGTAATATACGTAATCATATTATACGTAATCATATTATCAGTGTAAAACTCTAAAGCTCTAGGGTTGGTTTTTAGTTAGGTTTTGAATCTGTGGGAGGGAATTAGGACTGAGAATTGAGGTTCATTATAATAGACTCTTTTGACACTTGACATCAGTATAAGAGTTATCATTGTTTCTTTGTTTTTCATTTATACAATTACTTAAAATCCCTTTTCCTTCCTCCTCTATTTTAAATCAAACTAGATAAGTAAGGTTTAAAAATATATATTTTAATTTTTTAAGTGTTAATGTGGGCGAAAACTGAGAAGGGTTTAAAAGAAAAGAATGCCTAGTTCTTTTCCTAGAGCCTCTCTCACAATTGCGACTTATATGAAAGACTTACAAGTAAAATCAATTTTAGTCCTCAGGAGTCATTAGAATAATGGAAACATTCTATATTGAGCCTGTGGGGCAGAAAGCAGGGTCTTTTGGCTGGCTGTTTTAAATGCAGCCTTTCACCGGTGTTGGCCCTTAGACTGTGAGGGTGACACGGCTTTTATTTTATTTTGGGAGGATTGACCCTGTGGTTCCAGCATGCAGACCATGGGCTCCGCCTGCCTTTGAAAGCTATCTCCGTGTCCTGATTTTGCATTTTCTTTCCCCTGGGCTACCCCGGCAGTATTAAGTGCTTAATCTTTTAAAAAAATTTTTTGCTTTTTGGGTCACACCCAGTAATGCTCAGGGATTATTCCTGGCTCTGCACTCAAGAATTACTCCTGGCAGTGCTGGGGGGGACCATGTGGGAGGTGCTGGGGATCGAACTTGGCTTGGCTGCATGCAAAGCAAATGCCCTCTTACTGAGTTGTTGCCTCGGCCCCTCAGTGCTTACTCCTAATTCTGCTCAGGGATCATGCCTGAGGATTTTGGAGGACCGTCTGTGGTGCTTGCTGGGCCTTTGAACCCAGGTCAGGTGTGTGAAAAACCCTCCATGTCTGGTTGTTTATTTCACTTTTTATTTCTTTTTTGGGTCACACTCCGGCAATGCTCTAGGGTTCTTCCTGTCTCTGCACTCAGGAATTACTCCTGGTAGTGGTTGGGGAACCATGTGGGATGCCCAGGAATTGAACCCGGGTAGAGCAAGGCAGAATGCTCAATGTGCTAATACCTCCAGCCCCACTTTTTTTTTTTTTTCTCTTTTTGGGTCACACCCTGCAATGCTCAGGGGTTCCTCCTGGCTCTGCACTCAGGAATCACTCCTGGCAGTGCTCAAGGACCATATTGGATGCCGGGATCGAGTCAGCCGCGTGCAAGGCAAACGGACTATCACTCCGGCCCCTATTTCACTTTTTAAGAAAACATTCAAATGCTTATGACATGAGAAAATTAAAAGAAGTTAGATTTCCAGTGTTTATGATCACTTATCACTATCTAGTGTTTATAATAAAACATATATATGATCATTATCCAGTGATATATCACAATCCAGTGATATATCACTATCCAGTGTTTATAATAAAAACACTGGAATATATCACTATCCAGTGTTTATAATAAAAAGTTTTACTAAGCCAGTCATGTTTTGTTTTACATATTTTGTGTATGCTGTGCTACAAAAACAGAGTTGAGTTGTAATGAAACCCAAAAATATTTACTAGTTGGCTTTTTAGGGTTTGCTTGCCAACTTCTGGTGGAGTGTTACTGAGAAACAAAGAACAATCTGACACTGTATACTAGAGATGCAACTTTGTGAAAATGGGAGACTCATAACTAGCCGATAATGCTGCAGTGGAAAGTGCATTTAGTGAATCAGCAAGAAAAGATGGAGACTTTCCTTCAACCGGCTGTGTCCTTTCTTTCCTTTTTTCTTTTTTGGCCATGCTCAGGGTTTACTCTTGGCTCTGCGCTCAGGAATTACTCCCTTGGTACTCAGGGGACCATATGGGATGCTGGGGATGTAACCCCAGGTCAGACATGCAAGGTAAAAACCCTCCTCCCCCTCTGGGCTCACCCCAGCCAGGGCTTGAGTTTTTTCTTGAGAGAGGAGGGACACTCTTTGTGTTTAGGGATTACTCCTGGCGGTACTAGTGAACATAAGTGATACTGGAGATTGAACCAGGATTCACTGCGTGCAAGGCAGGTTTTTTACCTCTGTGTTCTTTCTCTTTTCCCCAGACCTGAGTTCTCTTTAGAGAGCTTGACAGCTGAACACACGACACATCTCCGTTCTTCAGTGGATCTATATTAAATTCATAGTATGTATGGTGGCTAATTTTTTTTTTTTTATTTTTGGGTCACACCCGGTGATGCTCAGGGTTACTCCTGGCTCTGCACTCAGGAATTACTCCTGGCGGTGCTCGGGGGGACCACATGGGATGCCGGGATCAACACTCGGGCTGGCACAGGCCGGGCCGCGTGCAAGGCAAACGCCCTACCACTGGGCTACCGCCCAGCCCCTGGTGGCTAATTTTATGTAGAGAGCTACATAGTATGTATCATTTCACTAATGCTTTCCTAATGGTTAATGTTTAGCATCTTTTTCATGTGCTTCTTTTCTAGCTTTTAGATTTTTGGCATGTTTAGATGTTTTCAGTCATGAAACAGTATTATTGGGGTAGGAATGTAGCTTTGTTGTAGAGCACAAGCTTTTGCATGTATGTGTCTCTTTGGGCTTGAGCCTGTTACCTCACACTCTCCTTCCTTCCTTCCCTTCCTTCCTTCCCTTCCCTTTCCTTCCCCCTTCCTTCCTTTCCTTCCTTCCTTCCTTTCCTTCCTTTCTCTTTCCTTCCCTTTCCTTCCTTCCTTCCTTTCTTCTTCCTCCTCTTCACTTACTTTCCTTTCCTTCCTTCTTCTTTCCTTCCTTTCCTTTCCTTCCTTCCTTCTTCCTTCCTTCCTTCCTTCTCTTCCTTCCTTCCTTTCTCTCCCCTCCCTCTCCCCCCTCTCCCTCCTCCTCCCTCCCTCCTCTCTCCCTCCTCTCTCTCCCTCCCTCCCTCCTCCTCCTCCCTCCCTCCCCTCCCTCCTCCTCCCTCCTTCCTTCCTTCCTTCTTTGTACTCTGGGACCAGGGGAGATAGTACGGCAGAGCAGCTGACCCAAGTTTGATCCCTGGCATCTGCTATGGCCCCCTGAGCACTGGCAGGATTGATTCCTGAGTGCAGAGCCAGGGTGAGACTCTGAGCACTGCCAAGTACTCATCCCCCAAACAAAACAGAATTCCCCAGAGCTGGGAGTAGTCATTATCAGTGGTATGGCAAATGCAAAACTGTCATCCAGTACTGGTAGGAATGTTGTCTGTATTGAAAACAGTGTGATTTATCAAAAAGATTTGAAAAGAGATTTCTAAAAAGCTGTCACATACTCAGCAGTTCTATGGCTGTGTACCCCCAGAACACAAAAACTCATTCAGAATGATGTGTACACCATGTTCACTGCTAGGAATCAACCTTAGATCTCCAGCCACAGATGAGTGGATGATGAAGGTGTGGTGCATGTATACCGAAATGCTTGTTGTGCTGAGTACATGTGGCTTTCAGTGCTCCCTGAGTACTGTTGGGTAGGGTGCCAAACCTCTCCCTCTCCCCTTGATAATTTTTTGTAGGAACTGTATGCTAGTTGGAGAAGTCACAGCTAGTCATATTTTTTCTTTTTTCTTTTTTTTCTTTTTTGGTTACACCCGCGACGCTCAGGGTTACTTCTGGCTCTGCACTCAGGAATTACACCTGGCGGTGCTCGGGACCATATGGGATGCTGAGAATTGAACCCAGGCTGGCACAGGCTGGTCGCCTGCAAGGCAAACGCCCTGCCCTCCGGCTATCACTCCGGCCTCAACAGCTAGTCATATTTCTACACGGAAAAAGAAATGAAGCAACGGAGTCATGTCCCTGTTAGGGAAGGGAGAGTGCGTGTGTGTGCTTTCTCTTGTCTGATCTTCCTGCTTCAGCATTTTCTGTCAGAGGTTGTAGATTTCCTGAACATCTTTTAAGAAAAACAACTTATATTTAAAATTATAGAAACTGGGACCAGAGCGAAGTACAGTGGGTAGGACTTTTGCCTTGCACGCAGCAGACCTGGGTTTGATTCCTGGCATCCTGTATGGTCCCCCTAGCACCTCCAGGAGTACTGAGCATCACTGGGTGTGACCCAGCCAAACAACAACAACTTCACCTTGCCTTGTGGTCATGTGGGTTTTTGTTGTTGTTGTTTTGAACCATCATTCATTTTCATCATCTTTATTTTTGCGGTGTGGCTTGGGCAATGCTCATGGCTTCCTCTTAGCTCTATGCTGAAGTTGATAACTCCTGGTGGAGCTTGGGGGACCAGGTATAGTGCCGGGGACTGTGTGTGGGTCACTGCATGCAAAATAAACACCTTTCCTGCTATACTATATTTCTGGCCCAGTGCCCCCAAATTTTAACTCCACCCCAAATGCAGCATTCCTAAAGTCTGAATGGTATGGAACTAAAATCAAGGGGCCAGAGTGATACACAGCGGCTAGGGCATTTGCCTTGCATTGCGAGTCAACCGGTTCGATCCCAGCATCCCCTAGTATGATCCCCGAGCACCGCCATGAGTATTTCTGAGGCAGAGGCAGGAGTAATCCCTGAGCATTTTCCGATGTGACCCAAAAAAGCCTCCCCAAAAATCAAATCAGTATTATGTATGAACTTTTTATTTTATTTTTATTTTATTTTATTTTTTTGCTTTTTGGGTCACACCGGCAATGCTCAGGGTTTCTCCCTGGCTCTGCACTCAGGAACTACTCCTGGCGGTACTGGGACCATATGGGATGTCGGGGGATCGAACCTGGGCTGGCACAAGCTTGGCTACGTGCAAGGCAAACACCCTACCCGCTGGACTATTGCTCGCCCCAGTATTATGTATGAACTTTTTTTACACATACTGTTTGGCTGGGTTTAATGCACTCTCATCATTTCTTGTATTTTCTTTTTTAGTGGAGACCTGTTTTATGAATCTAAAAGTGCTCTTAATAAAAATCTCTGGTCTACAAATGAATTTCACCTAGAAATGGCCATTCTTTCTTGAGGGTGGGGTAGGGGTACACTGGTTCTTGGAGGCTACCCCAGTCAGTTCTTGGTGGGCAACTTCTGACAGTGCTTGGGGGACCCTAAGTGCTGGGGATCGAAGCCTGGCCTCCTGCACAGTGCGCCTTAGCCCTGTTGAGCTACCCTCTGGACCATGGCTGCTGTTGTTTTGAGACAAAATGCCTTGTCTGTTGGATGTTGTAAGTTTTTTTGACAGTGCAGTCATTTGAATATGAATAAATCAGAGAGTAGGAAATGGTTCTTTTTTTTTATTTTTTGTGTCACACCCAGTGACGCTCAGGGGTTTACTCCTGGCTCTTTGCTCAGAATTACCCTGGTGGTGCTTGGGGGACCATAAGGGATGCCGGGATAGAACCTGGTTGGCCGCATGCAAGGCAAACACCCTACCCGCTGTGCTATCGCTCTGGCCCCGGAAATGTTTTTACATCTCTACAAAACCACCCATTTCTCTTTTGTGTGTGTGGTGGGGGAGGGCTCCCCAAGCAGTGAGCTGGAGGTCCAGGGCCCACTGGCCACTCTGTCAGCTGGGCCAGCCATTCAGTGCCAGGGCCCAAGGATGCCCCATGCTGCTTTTAGGCGTCAGTGTGCCACTAGTTCCAGCCTGCACCTCCTCCGCCAATATCCTGTTGTTAGGAAACTTAATCTTCTCTTCGGCTAGAATAGTTTCAGTGTGCTTTACTTAATAGCTTTTTCTGTTTGGGTTTTGGGTTTATAATACTGAGCCTGGCAGTGGTCAGGGGCTTACTCCTGGCAGACTTGGGAGACTATGAGGTGGCAGGAATCAATCTGGATCTGTTCCTATGGCCCTAGGTTCAGCATTTTTTTTTTGCTTACTATTTTGAGAGGGAGGGTGGGCCATACCTGGTGGTACTCAGGACTTAGCTCCTGCAATCACTCCTGACCATATGGGGTGCAGGGATCAAACATGGGTCAGCTAGTGTGAGGCAAACGCCCTCCCTCCTGTACTATGGCTGTGGCCCAGGATTAGTGTTCTTTTCCTGTCTGAATACTGTCCAGATGTTCCTGTACTGTGGTTCTCCCATGGAGGTCATGAAGAAGACTAACTTCTATTGTCAAGGTGATGGAATGGGTTTGCCCCTTCTTGTCTTGGTTACAAGTCTTGTTTCTGGATACTTATATGAATATTCTTTTGGACCTTGCTATTCTCCGTGATTGCCTGATAAATTTCCGCCAGGATGTTAGGCGAGGAGTTGTAGTTTTGGAAGGTGGATGAGACTGCGTGATTCTCAGTCTGGGACACCTGTTTTCTGAAAGAGGAAGATAAAGCAGCTTGTGGGCATCCCCAAGTGGCAATTGAACATTTCCCAGGAAATGTGAGCAGAGGCCTCTTGTCAGCCTTTGTTTACTATTTGACTTTATATAAATTGAAAGTAAATTACTGTACTTAAAGGATCTTGTTGAAAAGAGTTAAAAAGTTTTCTTTCTTAAAAAAGGTGCTCCATCCCTTGTTAGGGAAACTGGTATGTAGAATGTCAGCAAATATCCAAGATTTGCAAAGCTCTAAATATGCTCCACAACAAAAATATCTAAGAAGCCCATAAAAAAAATAGGGAATGGAGTAAACAGATGCTTTCATGAAGAGGACATAGGGACAGCCAGTAGGAAGGTGCTCATTGCCACTTACAGGGAAGCGGAAATAAAAGCAGTGGAGTTCCCTCCACATTCTCAGCAGTGAGAATGGCACTGTTTCTGTGTGCGTTATGCACGTCTAATTAATATTTATAACAACTTCCTGAAGCAGTCATTGTGTCTGGTGGGGCCAAACATGGCAGAGCTGGGAGCTGCTCACAGCTAGGTGAAAAGAGGCTCTTGTAGCACTGCTCAAGGACGTGTGGTGTCGGGCCTGAGCTCTTGGCGTCTTTCTGAATACAGAGTATGTGCTTTCAGTTCTTTGAGCTATAGCTCCTTGGCGCACCTCTTTATTGCTTTTTAAAAAATATTCTTTATTTTTAATTTTTTTCCCCTTTTTTGGTTAAGTGAACCACAGTGAGAGATACACACAGTTACACATTTGGTCATGATTTTGTTTCCTTGGCTCACCTCTAAAGTTCTTTTTTATTTATTTTTTTTATCTTTTTTTTTATTACACCACTTTTAGACATACAATTGCAAGATGCTCGTGCTCTCGAGTTTTGGTTCTACAGTGTTCCAGCACCCATCCCTGCACCTGAACCCATCACCCATCACCAATGTCCCCATAGCAGGCAAATGGGGCGATAGTTTCCAATGTCGTGGATGTCTCCCTTCTTGAACAGTGCAGAACTGTCCTGCTGGTTTTCCAATGGGAGGGCACCTTGCATTCGGACAGGTAGCGTGTGAAGAGCCAAGCCAGTGATGAGAGGGATGAGAGCTGATGGCAGATTCTTCAGGTATTCGGGTCTGACTCTGTCTGGGCCTGGTGCTGTTCACTTCTTTACTGACAAAATGGCATGTCGGATTTCAGAAGGGGAGAACATTGGGAACGACATCCATCCTGCGGAATTTGGTATGTGGGTAGGTGGATGTGGCTATCGAAGAGATCTGAGTAGAAGTCATGGATAATTTTCTCCATTGCCCTTCTGGAGGATGTGATACATTCATCAGGAGCGTCAGAGGGCAGCCATCTTGGTCTTATAGTTGGCGAAGGACAGGCGGGCGGTGCAAATGCTTTTCCCGGCTTCTTCTGCATCTTGCAGTATTTCTGCTTTTCTGTCTTTGAGGTCTTCTCTGCAACCGCTTTGCAAGCTTGGACGTTAGCATTTGGTCTCCTGAGGCTCGCGCCTTGCCACGTTAGCAAATGAGTTCGAGAGTTTCTGAAGACAGGAGTCCTTTTGTGTCTTTCTCTCTCTCGGCATTCTTTGCACAATCATGGAGGTGCTGAACCAGTCGGTTGTATTCTTCATCGATGTCGTCAATGGTGGTATCTTCCCATGTTGCTGCAATGGTGCCAAAGAGTTCCCAGTTGGTGGTCGTTCTCTTCTTAAACTTTGCAGCCTTTTCTCCCCGCTAGGGAAGTAGAATTTTGCACGAAGGAGACGGTGGTCCGATCCTGTTTGGAATTTGGGGACGACAGCGACATCGGTCAGACAAAACCGTCGATTGAAGATGATGTGGTTAATTTCATTGTGGAACTGTCCACCAGGAGATTCCCATGTCCACCGTTTTGCTTCAGCTTTCTGGAACTGTGAGTCTTGGACATGATGAACTCAGATAGTCTCTCACCCTGTTCGTTCCCTTCTAGGCCATGGGTCCCGATGTGGAGTTCTTTGGCCGATCTTCTCGGTCCTATCATGGCATTAAAATCACCGACTATGATCTTGTAGATTAGGAATACTTAATCAGCTTTGTGCCTCAGGATTGAGCCCTGGAAGTGTCCCACAGACTGTCATGGTGCCAGGGATCAAATCAGTTTGCTTTATGAAGTTAAGCACCTAAACTCTGCTTATATCTCCTAGCATATCTTGGCTCCTAGGAGTGTCGCTCCCCTCCCCTTTTTAGATTTGGGGGTAGTGGTAGATTTGAACCTAGGTCTAACAGATGCAAGCTCTGTAGTCTAACTCCCATGAGTCACATCCCTATACTTTTGTAGCTTTTGAATGTGGGTGGGGTCAGAGCACCAGTTGGGCAGGAAGGACACTTGCCTTACACATGGATGATCTAGGTTTGATCTCCTCTATCCCACATGGTTCCCCATGCACCGAAGGAGTGATTCCCAGTGAAGAGCCAGGAGTAACCGCAGAGCATCACTGGGTGTTGTCCAAAGACATAAAAAGCAACAGGGGGAAGGGGTATGTTGCCCATTGCTTGTTTGGGTGATCACTGCTATCTGGAAATCAATAGGTGATCAAAGTGACCTCTAGAAAATCCTTACACTGCTAGAAATCGCATTAAAATTGCATATATTTTTAGCCAGAGAAAAGTCACTGACTTTTATAATTGGTACTATAATAATTTATAGATTAATATCCACATATCAGGTTGTGGAAGAACAACAGTATTGTTATTGCCAAAAATGCTAGGGGTCATGGAGTGCTGGTGATTGAATCTGTGACTCCCCCATAGGACAGTGGTCCTCCTGAGCCACCTCCCCTGCCTGTTAGGGACATTTTAAAATAAATAGGAAAAACTTTTTTTTTTTTTTTTTGTTTTATCTTGGAAAAGAATGTTACAACTATTAGAGTAGGTAGCTGTCGTGGCCTTGATTCATACTAAAGCACTATCACTTTTTACTAGCCATTATTACTGCACTGCCAAGGACAAAAGCAGAGTATTAGCATTATTCTGAACTGCTTTAAGACCACTATTGATTCAGTATCACTCGTGATTCAAGATTCAGCACTTACTCTTGAATTCTTCTGTAATCTTTAGCATTTTGCTCCTATATTTTATTTATTTATTTATTTATTTTTTTCACAATTTATTTTTTTTATTTTATTTATTTTTTTATTTTTTTAATTTAATTTTATTATTTTCCCCCCAAATATCATTACACCATTTTAGACATACAATTGAAAGATGCTCATGTAGAGTTTTTGGATCCACAGTGTTCCAACACGCATCCCTCCACCCAAACCCATCTACCATCACCAATGTCCCCACCTCCCTCCCCCTCCCGCACCTCAACTACTTGGCAGATTCTGTACGTCATTTCTTTCGTCTTTATATCTCCTTCCCGATGAACTTTCCTGCTCTTCTGGAATACAGTGCATTAAAAGACATTACTGTTTCACTATTTTAGTGGACCTGGGCTCGAACTGGTTTTGCTCTGTTAATCTGGTGCGTGGGTCAGTTTCTCAGCATCCGGGCAGCGAAGATGGTGGCTAGTGTGATGGGCGAAGTTTCATCCGGCTGTTTCCGGGACCCCCAGAGGCGATGGGCCAACACCCAAAACCCATCTGCCCTCCTCGGGATCCCATCGTCAGCTGGGCTCGGCGCGAGCCGGGCTCCAGTCTCCCCAGCCGCTTGCGGCTCTGCCTACTGGTTCCCGGGCAGTTCCTGGGCGGGTCCACCAGGCTCGACAAAATGGAGGGGTGGGGAGTGGCTTAACCCTGACTCCATCTGGCGAATTCCCAGTGATTCCCGCTTCTGGGAGCCGCCTACCTGGGCTCGAACTGGTTTTTGCTCAGTTGATCTGGTCGTGGGTCAGTTTCTCAGCGTCCGGACAGCGAAGGTGGTGGCTAGTGTGATGGGCGAGTTTCATCCGGCTGTTTCGGGACCCCCAGAGGCGATGGGCCAACACCTAAAAACCCATCTTCCCTCCCGGGATCCCATGCGCCAGCTTGGGCTCGGCGCGAGCCGGCTCCAGTCTCCCCCAGCCGCTGTTGCTCCTATATTTTAGACACTGCAGTGATACGAGCTTTTTGAAGATGGGAAGTGTCTCTTAATCTTACTGTTTCTCTGTACTCCTGTAGTATGATGAATAAGTAAGGTCTCTGAAATAAACATTTAGGAACCCTAGCACTAGTCTCAAATATATATACATAGGTGGAAATGACTGTATATACTCAGTATATTCTCGGGAAGGAGCTAAGAAAGAGGGCGCTTGCCTTGCACATGGCTATCTCATGGTCCCCTGTGCCGACCACTAGTGATTGCTGAGTGCAGAGCCAGGAATAAAAGCCTGAGCACTGCTGGGTGTGGCTTCCCTAAAAAGAAATTTCTGAGGAAGGGGAATGTGATGCCTTGAAAAGGGAAGTTAAGGGTCTGAGCACTAGTACAGGTAGGGCATAGTACAGTGGGTATAGTACAGATGGGGCATGCTGCCGGCCTGCCTGGGTTCGATCCCCAGCATCCCATATGGTCCCCGAGCACTACCAGGAGCCAGGAGTCATTCCTGAATGCAGAGCCAGGACTAACTGCTGAGCATCGCTTGGGTGTGATGTGCCCCCTCCAAAAAAAAAAAAAAAAAAGGAAGTTAATCACAAATAGAAATGAGGTTGGGTGGGGATGGAGAGTTCAAACGCTTGAGCATGAAGCCAGTAATTTAGAATACCTGCCCTCTTAAGCCTGCCATTTTGAGTTGAGATCCCGAGTTGTCCTATGTGCTGAGTGTGCTTGGGGTGGCTCTGCTATGTGGTCTTCCCTCTGCAAGGACTCTAGCCACACCTCAGTCTGCTCTGTAGCACACAGCCAGGAAGTGTGAGACCCAGCAAGTCCATGTGCAAGGGATGTAGGTGCGTGACTGAAAGAGTGCAGACTTTGGTAGCACTGAACCCTCACGCTGTTCCTCCCACCCACCCCCCCCCACACACACTGTTATTGCTCTAAAAACACCACAAGGGAAAGGAAGGTGGGGAAGAGGGTGGGAACTAAAAACACAAAATTAGCTTTTTTAAGAGAGTATTTTCTGGGCACCATGTTATTTATATGCATCGGTCACAATTATGACCTGCAATTTCAACACTTCCTTTCATGTCTAATAAAAAGCTTTCATACTTCATTACTTAGGACAGGACTTTTGAACCAACTTTGACTATGTTGGAAACTTTTATAAACTAGGATTAGGACCATAACATCATAAAAAAAAACAAGGCCGGAGTGATAGTACAGTGGATAGGGTAGTTATCATGCATATGGCCAGCCTGAGTTTGATCCTCAGTATTCCATATGGTCCCCCGAGCCCTGCCCGGAGTCATACGCAGATTATGATTTCTCTTGTTCTTTTTTTTTTTAAGATTTTGGGCTGGGGGCAGAGTGATAGTACAGTGGATGAGGGCATTTGCCTTGCATGAGGCTGACCTGGGTTCAGTAGCTGGCATCCTATATGGTCACCTGAGCACTGCCAGGGATAATTTGCTGAGTGTGACCCCGGAAATTAAAAGAAAACTTTTTTGGAGGGGGAGGCCACACCAGGCAGTACTCAGGGTTCATTCTTGGTTCTGTACACTCCTGGCAGTGTTTCGTGACCATAAGGGATGCCGGGAATTGAACCGGGATTGGCCATGTGCAAGGCAAGCACCCTACCTGATCCAGTACCTCTCTTATTACTTTATTTTTGGGCTTGGCTCCCCAGCTTGCACAGAAACCCGGAGGCCACTCCCAGATACAGCCCTTGGTGGTGGTGCTCAGGTTCACTTGTGTACCATTACCTAAGTTGCAGAAACTGGCCTGGCACCCACTAATTACTTGGGTCATCTGATTGATATGCTGCAAATCAAGTGGTGGACCTTGAACATACAGAGAATGGTTTCTGTTGCATGGTAATATGTCCCTTTGTACCCCTCTTATGCTAATGCTTAATTTTTTCCGTCTGTCCGCCCGTCCGTCCGTCCATCCATCCATCTGTCCGTCCGTCCATCAACCATCCGTCCATCCATCATTTATTCACTTATTGGGACACACCCGGCAATGCACAGGTTACTTTTTTTTTTTTTTTTTTTCCTTTTTTTGCGTCATACCCGGCAATGCTCAGAAGTTTCTCCTGGCTCTGCACTCAGGAATCACTCCTGGTGGTGCTCGGGGACTATATGGGATGCTGGGGATCGAACCCAGGCCAGCATTGGCCAGCCACGTGCAAGGCAAACGCCCTACCCGCTGGAATATCGCTCCGCCCCTCGGGTTACTTCTGACTCTGCACTCAGAAATTACTCCTGGCGGTGTTCAGGGGACCGTATGGGATGCCGGGATCGGAACCCTGGTCGGCTTGCCTACAAGGCAGACGCCCTACCCACTGTGCTATCGCTCTGACCCCTTATGTTACCACTTTAAGCTGTTAATTTGGACTAGTTTTTTTAGGACATGAAAGAATGCTTAAGGTTTGCTCTTTTTTTTGGCTGAGCGGCTCTTAGGTGTGAGAAATTATTTAAGATCTTAACAATTAGTCTTTACCAGATTTATTCAAAGAACATTTGTTTTTTTTTTTTTTTTTTAATTAGATATTTTATTATACCACCGTGAGATATACAATTACAACGTTGTTCATGTTTGGAGGGTTTCGGTCACAGTGTTCCAGCACCCTCCCTCCACCAGTGCCCATATCCCACCACCAATGTCCCCAATTCCCTCCTCCTCCCATAGCCTGCCTAAATGGCAGATTCTCAAAGAACATTTCTAACTGGAGACCATGTGGCCCCCAGAGAACCACACTGATCAGTATCCCTAAGCTATGTGGTGGGACTAGTCCCTGAACACAAGCTGTGGGTGTGGCCTAAAAAAACCAGGAAAAAGAGTTTAGGGGTGGAGCGACAGTACTGTGTGTGTGTGTGTGTGTGTGGGGTGCTTTACCTTGCACGTTAGCCTACCTGGGTTCGATCCCTGGCACCCCATATAACCCTGTGAGCCTTCTAGAAGTGATCCCTGAGCCCAGAGCCAGGAGTAAACCAGGAGCACAGCTGGGTGTGGTCCCAAAATTTAAAAAAAGAAAAGTTGAGCATTTTGTGAGATTTATTTATTTATTTATTTATTTATTGCTTTTTTTGGGTTACACCCGGCAATGCTCAGGGGTTACTCCTGGTTCTGCACTCAGGAATTACTCCTGGCGGTGCTCGGGGACCATGGGATGCCGGGATCGAACCCGGGCTGGCATAGGCTGGCAGCGTGCAAGGCAAACTCCTACCCACTGGGCTATCCGCTCCGGCCCGGATTTTGTGAGAATTATAAAGGAGTATTTTTCATGGAAAGAAAATGTTTTCTGGGGTTGGAGTAGTATTACAGTGGGTAGGGCGCTTGCGTTACATGTGACTGACCTGGGTTCGTCCCCCAGCATACCCTATGGTCCTCTTAGCTTTTCAGGAGTAGTTCCTGAGAGCAGAACCAGGAATAAACCCTGGGCATTGCTAGATGTGGCCTCAAGCCAAGCAAACAACTGCCCCTTTCCCCAAAAAAAAAAAAAAAACCAGAAAACCCAGAAAATAAAAAAAAACAAACAAGAGCTGAGAACAGCAGCTCAGCAGTTGGAGTACGTGTGTGACGTGTGCTAAGACCCAGGTGTGAACCTCACCACCACATGAACCCCTGAATCAGCACTGCTGGTGGCCCTGGTGGCCTCTGGGCACCATCAGGCGTAGAGGTACTGGTGCCTGCCAGTACCATCTGGCCTCAGCAGGCGCGTCTCTGGGCTTGAGCACTGAGTCTGGCTGCATCTCTGGGCTTGAGCACTGAGCTGGCTGGCTGCATCCCTGGGCTTCACACTGAGTTTTCTGGCTGCGTCTTGGCTTGAGCACTGAATTTAGTGGCTCCATGGTCCGAGTGTTACTGAGCACCATTTGGAGGTGCCCTCCCCCACCCCCAGAAAAAAAGAGTGATGCGATTTGCTCATGATGCAGCTTAAAAGCCTCTGGGCATGGGAGAGATGGTATAGAGGGGTTAAGGTATTTGCGTGCATGCGGTTAAATGCAGCTCTATCTTTGGCACCACATGTTGATTCCCGAGCACTGCACCCTGAGTACTGCTGGTGTATGGCCCGAAACTAGAAACAAAACAAAATCTTGCACAAAACAGAGCATTGCATATCGAAGCATATGGTTTACACTTCACCTGCATTCTGGACTCACTCACGAGTTTTTACATTAATTGTAGTCAATATTTTGCGTGAAATGACATTCAGTCATAAATTTAACCAGTAGGTGGCAACAAATCAGTATCTTTATTTCTAAGAAAATTTTAGAACAAACAGGTGCATTTGATTTCTTTCATAAGTGGTTTGTATTTA